>JAODAL010047152.1:0-30219 GCA_025379985.1 Phyllomedusa bahiana | reverse complement strand
GTATAAAAGGGGTTGGCCTTAATAAGAAATGAAAGGAGTTTTATTAAAATGGGGACTATGTAGGGTTATACAGGGGGGTTGGCACTTAATATGAGCACGTAGAAGTGTTTTTTTAAAGGGCACTTTGTTATGGGTTTCCCCCCGGGGGCCCTTATAATATGAGCACTGTAAGAGTTTTTTTTATGGGGCACTATTAGGGTAAACCCCTGTTTCCTTTAAATTAGCACGGTAGAGAGTTTTTTTTTACGGGCATATGTTTTGGTATACCTGGTTTTGGCGCTATAATATGAGCACTTTTTGAGAGGGGGTCTTTAAAAAAGGCACTTGTTAAAAATACCCCGGTTTGGGGCCTATAATATAAACATTTGTAGAGGGTGGTCATTTATACAGGCACTATGTATGGTATACACCGGTTGGCGCTATAATATGAGCACTGTAGAGTTGTTTTTTTAAATATGGGCACAATGAAAGGTTATCCCCGTTGGGCGTTTTTAAAAATTATGAGCATGTAGGGGTTTTTATTTTAAAAGGCATTTATGTAGGGAAAATACACCGGTTTTGGGCGCTATAATATAGGCACTGTAGAGGTCCCCTTTTTTCCGGCACTTTTTAGGGTTTTTACCCCGGTTTTGGGCGCTAAAAAATTTGACACTGAAGGGGTTGTTATATATGGGCCCATTATGTATGGAAATTCACTGGTTGGCGCTATAATATGAGCACTGTAGAGATTTTTATTTTAAGGCATTTTTGGGGGGATAACGGGGGCGCTTTAATATGGCACTGTAGGGGGAGTTTTTATTAAAAAGGGGCACAAATTATGGTTTTCCCCGGGGTTGGGCGCTTTAAATTTTGAAGCATTTGTAGAGGGGGTTTTAAATTTTATGGGCACTTTGTATGGTATAAAAACCGGTTTGGGCGCTAAAATTTAGAGCATGTAGAGGTGTTATTTTTATGGGCACTATGTATGGTATACACAGGTCGGCACTATTATTTGAGCATGGACATGCTTTGATGGAAGCTGAAAGGGTTGGTTCTCTCATAGGGATACAAACTGGCCACTAGTATGGCTGCTAACATTGCAGTAGGGTTGCATCATGGAAGTCAATCACAAATTTCCTACACGGATGGAGGTGCAAATCTAGAACCCACACCCCTCATAACATGTCAGCGATACTCATAGACTTGGTATTGGGGGCACCATGTGACTCGCCCTCCTGCAGGATCACAAGGCGTGCCCGTTTCTCGCCCCATGCATTTCAGGATTTCTCCTGCCTCGATGGCGGCATCGGGAAGCTTTGCCAGCAGATACACAGAGGGCGAGACAGATTGGAAGGTGGAGAAGAAGACTTAATCTTCCGGCTTTGCAATGTGAAATCAGCTTTACTGGTTTTCTGCGGTTTCCATAGTAACTCGAAGAGTGGAATCACGCGATGAGAAGATATGATTGAAGTGAACCCGTCCCCCCACCAGGACCAACTTCACGGGGGGGGAGCGAGAACATTCTATACATTCATCAATGCTGTCACCAGTTTTAATCTGGTTCAGTTATAGGGTTAGAATTTAGGAATGGAGGCAGACAGGTCATCCGGGTAATGTAGAGTTGATTCCTGGTGCCCACCAGTGGGGTTGACTCTTGGGGTCACCAGTGGAGATGATTCTTGGGGCCACCAGTGTGGTTGATTCTTGGGGCCACCAGTGGAAATGATTCTTGGGGCCACCAGTAGAGTTGATTTTTGGGACCCACCAGTGGAATTGATTCTTGGGGCCACCAAAGGAGGTGATTCTTGGGCCCACCATGAGAAGATTCTCTTGGGGCTCCACCATGAGTTGATTCTTGGGTATCACCATGGGGTTGATTCTTGGGCTCCACCAGATGGGAGATGATTCTTGGGGCTCCACCAGTGGGGTTGATTCTTGGGGCTCCACCAGTGGACGTGGTTCTTGGGGCCCACCAGTGGAGATGATTCTTGGGACCCACTATTGGAGTTGGTTCTTGGGGTCCACCAGTGGAGTTGATTCTTGGGATCCACCAGTGGAGTTTATTCATGACCACCATTGAGTTGATTCTTGGATCCACAGTTGGAGTTTGATTCCTGGATCCACCAGTGGAGTTGATGCTTGGGATCCACCAGTGTAGTTGATTCTTGGATCCAACAGGGGAGGTGATTCTTGGGATCCCCAAGTGTCAGATTCTTTGAGCCACCATGGATCGATTCTTGGATCCACAATGAGTTTGATTCCTTGGGATCCACCAGTGTAGATGTTTCTTGGAGCCACCAGTGGAGCTGATTCTTGGATCCACCAGTGGAGTTGATTCTTGGGATCCACCAGTGGAGTGGTTTCTTGGGGCACACCCTACACCTTCTATACATGACCATACATACTACACTCTGCCTATTGATTTCTGCCTCTCTCTATCTGCTTTGCTCCCTGAAAGCAGAATAAACCTGCCATGCCAAGGGCCCTCTATGCTCAGGGGCCCACTGAGGTTTCCCCCTGCTCCTCTGTGGGCCAGTTTGAGCCTGTCTGAACCCTGCAAAACTAAACCACTGACCTTCTCTCAATACTCTATGAACAGAAGTGAAAAAATCTGCAGAGCCTGTGTACACTGGTACCTACCACTATATGGTCACTGTATGGAGGTATTATACAGTCTGCAGAGACTGTGTACACTGGTGTCTACCCCTATATGGTCATTGTATGGTGGTAATAGTGGTCTTAGTTTAACCGTTTATATTTAGTAACAGTACAATGGTATTATTCAGACCGTTTATGGTGGGTATATGTTGTCACGAGGGTTGCGTGTTATTTGGGTCTTGTATATTGTTGTTATATTATGGTATTTAAGCCACTGTATGGTATGAATGTGGGGTATATCTGGTTCTTTGTGTATGTTGCAATTAGATTATTGGTCTTTTGGTCAACTGTCTGGTCCGTAAATAATGAAGGTGTTTCATCATTATAGGGTAGGTGAAAATAGGGCGGTCTAATTAGGTCCTTGTATCATTGTTTATTCTTGGTCTTTTTATACTGTTTGGTCATAACAAATGATGGTATCATCACTACATGGTTGTATGTCGGATATATTAGTTACTCTTTGTATATTGTTATTGGTATTATTGGTCTTGCTATACTGGTTCGGTCAGTAATATTACAATGGTATTAGTCACTATATAGTGGTGATAATGTGGCCTTTGTACTGACACCCACAGAATACAGATAACATGTCAAACTGTTCAGCAAAAACTCCAACAAAAACCAAACCCATAAAATGGAGGCACAATTGCATTTTTTTTATTTTCACCCTACAAATTTTTTCTTGATGGGATGGGGGGTGGGGCAGGAGGGGAACAGACACTTTGGCTAAATAATTTGTCCTTTTTGTCCCCTTGTGAAATGAATTTTGTTCTATTGAACGACTCCTTTTACTAGTAATAATTTTCGCCACCACCACGCCAAGTAGGGAGCCTGTTGTTGAAAAGTAGTGGTCCACAGACTATGTCTGGGAGTAGGTGGGCCCCAAGAGTATGGGGGCCCCAGAGTGTCCCCATAACAAAGCCAGCTATAGTGCTCCATCATAGTGCCTGCCGCTACACCCCAACATGGTGTCTGACAAAGTACCCCCATAGCAGTGTCAGTGCTCACCATAGTGTCCTCATAACAGAGTCAGCTATAGTGCTCTATCATAGTGCCTACCACTGTACCCCAACATGGTGTCTGACAAAGTACCCCCATAGCAGTATGACCAGTTTCACCATATCAATGCCCATGAGTCTTTAGCTACACCCCTGGAGGTCATGTATGGTCCCAGCCTGGAGCCTCCATTGTGCGGCAGATGACCTTGATGTCCAGTGGTTTCCCCATGACTCTAGATGGGACCTCTCCAGTTTTGGGTCAGATCCTCGCATCTATACCCTTAATGCAGCAGCTAGGAAACCCCCGACCAAATCTCCGGGACAAAGAGGTAATAACTCGGTCCGAGCCGTGTTTGTAATATTTGCTTGTCCTCACACGAGGCCTCCGACGGGATTAATGGGAAAAGTAATTAAGAAATGGTAATGAGCCTCTTGCACGCTCAGCGGGGCGCCCATCAGTGTGATAGGAGGTAGACGGGAGGGGGGGGGGGCACAGATTCGCTTTCCTTTTATGTCCCTGTAACAGGCACCAAAATCAGACTCATCCCAGCGCCACGCTTAGGCTCCCGGGGGACCAGTGACAGCCGGCACCTGCCGGCACCCCCTGTACTGGAGATATACCCATCATCCGAGGGCGGGGGAGGGGGCGGCGAATTCCAACGCCCGGGCGAATATTTTGATGTTGTAACCAGCAAGGCTCGAAAAGTGAGCACAAACGGGGAACATTTTTCACCTAAGGTGCGATGTTACTGGTGTAAGCGGCTTTGATGGTGACACGCGCCCCGTATGTGACAGTGATACATGGCGCCGCGGCGCAGGCACAGCGGTCGGCTCCTCCGAGGTCTCATTCAAAAGATCTTTGTGTGTCGGAGCTGAACACAGGAACGCTGCGTGAGAAGCTGGAGAGCGTGGAAGAGACACAAGGAGGATTCAAAGGAAGGCAATCGAGACGAATGTGAGGTGTCATGTATTTAGGGATGGTAGCAATAAAGTTTATTGAAGAGGACACGGTAGGTAGTCACAGACTCTGTACATACCTCACCACATGTGGGGATGACAGTGAAGGATAGGTACGGGAAGTGATGATGGAGTTTAAAGTTTTAAGGGAGCCCTATATGGTGCTCATCATAGTGTCCCCATAACAGAGCCAGCTATAGTGCTCTATCATAGTGCCTACTGCTATACCCCAACATGGTGTCTGAAATAGCACCCCATAGCAGTGTCAGTGCTCACCATAGTGTCCCCATAACAGAGTCAACTATAGGGCTCCATCATAGTGCCTACTGCTATACCCCAACATGGTGTCTGAAATAGCACCCCATAGCAGTGTCAGTGCTTACCATAGTGTCCCCATAACAGAGTCAACTATAGGGCTCCATCATAGTGCCTACTGCTATACCCCAACATGGTGTCTGAAATAGCACCCCCATAGCAGTATCACCAGTATCACTATATCAGTGCTCATCATAGTGTCCCCATAACAGAGCCAGCTATAGTATTCTATCATAGTGCCTACTGCTATAACGTCAACATAATGTCTGAAATAGCACCCCCCTAGCAGTGTCAGTGCTCACCATAGTGTCCCCATAACAGAGTCAACTACAGGGCTCCATCATAGTGCCTACTGCTATACCCCAACGTGGTGTCTGAAATAGCACCCCCATAGCAGTATCACCAGTATCACCATATCAATGCTCACCATAGTGTCCCCATAACAGAGTCAACTATATGGCTCTATCATAGTGCCTTCCACTACACCCCAACATGGTTTCTGAAATGGTACCCCCATAGCAGTATGACCAGTATAACCATATCAGTGCTCAACATAGTGTGTACATATTGTTATAACAGAGTCAGCTATAGTGCTATATCATAGTGCCTTTCACTACACCCCAACATGGTGTCTGACAAAGTACCCCCATAGCAGTGTCAGTGCTCACCATAGTGTCCCCATAAAAGAGTCAGCTATAGGGCTTCATCATAGTGCCTTCCTCTACACCCCAACAGCTGTCTGCAGATGAGTGATACTGGCCTGGCTAAAATCCCTTTTGCTTCTTAAAGATTCAGTGAGTCAGAAGCAAATTGAGGATTTGTTACATCCAATAGAGGGCGCTTGGGCTTCTCAGATCCTTTCCCATAATGCCTTGTGACATAACAATGCTAGGCATAGTGTCCCCATAACAAAGCCAACCAAAGTGTCCCATCACAATGCCCTAACACAGTGTCTGAATTGGTACCCCCATATCAGAGCCATCCACATTGTCCAAGCTACTATAAAAGTGTCAGAAATGGAGCACATATAGCAGAACCTTACTCTGTGCCCAATATCAATGTTAGCTATAATGTCCACAGCTCCAAAAGCAATGTCAGACACAGTGCCCGCTAACAATGCTAGCCACAGTGCCCCCATAACAGAGCCAGCCACAACATGCCCATAACAGAGCCAGCCACAACATGCCCATAACAATGCTAGCCACAGTGTCCCCATAACAATGCTAGCCACAGTGTCCCCATAACAATGCTAGCCACAGTGTCCCCATAACAGAGCCAACCATAATATGCCCATAAGTGTCACAACAGTGTCTGGAATGGTGGCCATCCCCACAACCCCATAATGATCTCTATACTAAAGCTATGGGGCCCCAGCTACCATGTACCATTTATAATGCTGATGTTTTACCATGTAGTGGGGCCCTTCAGGGCCAGGGTGTGACTGTCACCCCTGCATCCCCTATAGCTACACACCTGGATCTACTGGTACACCATAAGCCTCCATGTCACTTCCTGACGTCCGCCATTGTAAGTAGTCGAGAGCTACAATTTTACCGTAATAGAGAGAAATGCGAAAGCCGGAAAAAAAAAATTCTGTAAAATTAACAAATGAGTTTTTGCCTTTTTTTGTGATGTGTAAATGAATCAGTTAAACAAATCACATCAGAATAATTCCCGTATTATTTCCGTTTAATTGCTATGAATACATTTGCTAATTGTGGGCGAGTAATCTGGGGCAGTTCTTTGTGTTCTATCAATTAACAGAGCAATTAAAAAATTAACACAAGCCCCTCTCCTGCTTGTCCCTCTCCTGGAAGCGATGCAGCATGCTCCGAGAAGGGAACATTTGGCCTGGATGCTAAATCAATCTATTTTCTCCGACTCTGATGGAGGGGAAGAGGGGGGGGGGTGCAGAAGACGGGATGTGCTCATTGCTGCAGGACCAAAATCAGAATAAACCATCTAAGAGCAAAAAAACCCCACTCAAAATAAAATAATTCCATCCACACTCAAAACAGAAATAAAAAAAAAATCATCCCAAAATAAAAAATATACATCCAAAAATAAAAAAATCCCCCCAAAATAAATAATTCCCATCCCATCGAAACAGAAATTTAAAAAAATCATATCAAAATAAAAAATATATATCCAAAAATTAAAAAATCTCCCCCAATAGAATAATTCCAATCACAGTTTAAAATACCACCAAGATAGGAAATAAAATCATCCAAAAATCAAAATTTCCCCCCAAATAATTGAGGGCATGAATATATAGTTAAGTTTGGGGGGTTTTGAGAAATTTTGTTTTTGTGTATGATTTTTGTTTTGGAATTAAATTTGTTTTGTGGAATTATATAGGTGTTTATGTTTGATTTTTTGATGAAAATGTTGTTTTTGTGTATGAATTTTGGGTTTTGGAATAAGATTTGGTTTGATGGAATGGATGTTGGGGGTTTTATGTAATAAATGGTTGGGGGTGTTTTGTTGAATTTTTGTTTTTGGGAATAAAATTTGGTTTTATGGAATGAATTTGGTTTTAATGGGGGGTGAATGTTTTGTTGAATGATTTGTTTGATTAAGTTTTGTTTTAGGGGAGTGAAATTGTGTTGTGGAATTATTGTTTGGGGGGTTGGTTTTGTATGGATTGTTGGGAGTTTGAATTTATTTTGTTTTTTTGGAATGGTTTGTTTGTGTTTGTGGAATGTATTTGGGTTTTGTGTAATAAGTGTTTGTTTTTGGATTGAATTTGGGTTTTTTTTTGGGGATAAATTTTGTTTTATTGGGTGTAATTGTTGGGGTTTTGTAAAGAATGTTTGTTTTTTTTTTAAATTTTTGTTTTTTTGAGAATAAATTTTGTTTTTTTATAATTTTGGTTTTTGATGAATTGGGGTTTTGTTTTTTTGGGATAAGTTTTGTTTTGTTGTGAATTTGGAGTGTGGGTAAATAATGTTTGTTTTTTTTTTTTTTTGTTTTTGGTAATTAAGTTTGGTTTTGGAGTGAATTTGGGGGGTTTTTTTTGGAATGGGTTGGTGGTTTGGGAATGTATTTGTTGAAAAAATGTGTTTTTGTTGGGTTTTTGGGGGAGTTTTGGGTATGGGCTTGTCTCACTACAAGGATTGCTGCTTCGATGTAGTGAGACAACCCCTATAAAGTCCTTTCTATTGGCTTCCACAGAAACCAGCCAATATTCAAAAAGGCCATCGTTATTGCATATATTCGTGGTATCCATTGGGGAACAATTAAAAAAAAGTACCCTGGGGTATACCGCGACTCACACGCAGCGGGCCCCATAGGTGATAATCCGCCGCGGTACCTTTTTTACGTTACTCCAACGGATACCACGAACATATACAATAACGTTGTGTGAACCCAGCCTTACTCCCACTGGGCTGTTACTTAAGTTTTCCAGACTCCTGAGTAGGGTTTCATTGAGTGAGTAGAGGTGGTGAAGGTTTAAAGGGGCACTCTCCCCACACTGATTAGGTTTAACATGTAGGCAAAGGGAAATAAATACTATTACCAAATACATTGCTGTTTCTGTTTTTCTTCGTTCCAGAGATAGACATTTTTATCTCCTGCTTGTGTACACAAGCTTCCCTAGGTTACCAACCACCTCTCTCTGCTCTAGCAGATGTTACTTCCTGCTGGGTCTTATCAGCCGTACAGAAGTTTGTTTATGTCTCATACTGACAGACTTTAACCCTTTAGGGTGTAGCCTTAGGCCCTGCTGTTTGGCCCTCTATCACCAATGTCTCTGTAATAAGCTCAGCTACAAATTACAGAGCTCAAATGTCATTCCACTGTCGTAGAACCAGACCACAGCCTGAAACAGAAGTGGGAGCCTAAGCTGTAGAACCACCCCAGCCTGAACAAGAAGTGGGAGCCTGAAACCTGAAGAACGCTCACAGCCTGAACAGGAAGTGGGAGCCAGAACTGTAAACCACCCACATCCTGAACAGAAAAGTGGGAGCCTGAAGCTGTAGAACCGCCCACACGCCTAACAAGAAGTGGAGCCTGAAGCTGTAGAACCGCCCACAGCCTGAACAGGAAGTGGTAGCCTGAAGCTGTAGAACCGCCCACAGCCTGAACAAGAAGTGGGAGCCAGAAGCTGTAGAACTGTCCACAGCCTGAACAGAAAGTGGGAGCCTGAAGCTGGAGAACCGCCCACAGCCTGTACAAGATGTGAGAGCCTGAAGCTGGAGAACCAGCCCTCACCTGAACATGAAGTTGGGGTCCTGAAGCTGTAGAACTAGCCCACAGCGCTGAGCAGGAAGTGGGGGGGCCTGAAGTCTTGTAGAAACTACCCACAGCCTGAACAGGATGTGAGAGCCAGAAGCTGTAGAACCATCCAAAGTCTGAACAGGAAGTGGGAGCCTGAAGCTGTAGCACCGCCCACAGCCTGAACAGGAAGCGGGAGCCTGAAGCTGTAGAACCACCCACAGCCTGAACAGGTAGTGGGAGCCTGAAGTTGGCTGTGAAGAGCAGGCTGTGTGGAACATCATGGTAAGGACACCCTTTTATTTGCTAGATATTTAGACACATAAAGGAAATAGGCAACATCATAGATCCCACAGTGACTCAGGCCACTTGCGTCGATGATGCATCAGACAATACCTCCGCTTCTCCCCAAAAAACCGTCTCATCCTCAAGCTGAGCCCCTCCCCCCCCCAGAAACCCCCCCCGCCCACGCCTGACAACCAACTGGATCTAATACTAATCGGGCCTGGCGGCAGTATACCATTAGCCCCGGCTGGGACACACGGTGTTCTGGTGCCCTAGGCAAAAAAGGCACAAAGCAACCCCTCTAATGGTAAATTCAGCCCGCTCCATGCCTCTTTGCGCCCCCTTTTCTGCCTGGGATGAAGTGGCGCCCGAGGCGGTCGCCTACCTTAGCCTACCCATCGTCCCGGCCCTGCCTTTGCCTCCCCTCTGAGACTTGTATAGATTGACATACTTCAAATAGAAGGGAGAAGACAACCAGAGCTGGGGCCCGACCTTCCTCTGGGCCCCATTCTAGCTGACTGGGTTGTCTGTATGGACCGTACCCTCTTATGGGAGGTGACCACCATCCCTTGACTCAGGTCTCCTATGATACTTGGTGCTGGATTTGGTAGGTCAGGGGCCCATCAGCTGGAGGGTTTTCCGGTGTATAGTCAGGTATAGAAACATATAATTCCAATGCAATAGAAAATTATCATAAAGTAAATGCCCCGTACCCCTGCCGGCCCACCCATGCTGCTGCTGGATAGTTTGGGGGCAAAAAAATAGAATCAAGGAGGTAAATCCTTCCCGACCTTGAGGGACTGCGTGGGCCATCCTACCAACCAAAAACATCTTTGGTCTATAAAGGGGCGCCAATAGGGCAGTACGGGCAGTACTCCTGTCAGGGGCCCTAATAAAAAAAGGGGCCCACTGATATGTTAAATATATAGGAACTAGTAATGGGTGGGGGCCCAATTTGATTTGGCTGTATGGAGCCCTAAAACGGTTAATAGATGACTGATGGCAGCCCTGGGTCTATAGGGGACCCAAAAGTAGCAGTTGCACATGGGCCCTGTTGTCCAATAGGGCCCTCTGCCCAGAGCCATCTAAACAGTATTATGGGCCCCCAGGCATAATACTGCCGTGGGCCCTGCCCGAATACATGACATCACGCTAGGCCATGCCTCTTGTCACCCCCAAGCACACTCATGTTATCACGCCATTTACTGTATGTCTGGACACTGGCAGCCTGCAGCCTAGAAGACTAACTGGCAGGGCAGGAAGCCTTTGACTCCCTTCTCCACCATGGTATTTAACTGTTTGCACATCCTGAAAACACACAAACAAATAAGCAAAGCCAACCACGGGATCCAGGGAATGTTTTTTGTATTCCTGGAACATGCATATACCACCAGGGGCCCCATAATTGTGGGGCCCTCAGGCAGCTGCCTAGTGTGCCCAATGGAAAAGATAGCCCTGCCTCTGCCCCATAAAAAGGAATCAGTATTGGGGGGGTCCTGTTGCAGTTTTTGCATTGGGGTCCACTTCCTGTTCAGACTGTGGGCGGTTCTACAGCTTCAGGCTCCCACTTCCTGTTCAGGCTGTTGGTGAATCTACTGCTTCGGGCTGCCACTTCCTGTTTAGGCTGTGGGTGGTTCTACAGCTTCAGGCTCCCACTTCCTGTTCAGGTTGTAGGTGGTTCTACAGCTTCAGTCTCCCACTTCCTGTTCTGGCCGTGGGCAGTTCTACAACAGTGACTGACATTTGAGCTCTGTTTTTCTTAGCTGAGCCTATTACAGAGACATTGGTGATAGAGGGGTCCAAACAGCAGGGCCTAAGGCTAGACGACCCTAAAGGGTTAAAGTCCTAGAGGTGAGGTGGGCTAGGTCTATTATAGAGATGAGCGTTGGACGCGCTCCCATCCCCCCCGCGGCAGGTGTTCAGGGAATGGTCCCAGATTTACCTCTGACTGATTTGTGATGGGCCGGGTGTCAGGGAGCAGACAAGATAAATCGTCCTTCTTCCCTATGGCTCCACCTCATGAATGTGCAATGTATGCAAATATCCCATCACCAAAGGGCTATACCTTCTGCAGGCCGCCTTCACCCCCTCTATTCCTGACGCCGCACAAAACAATAAAAACCAACAAAAAAAAACAAAAACAAAAAAAACAAAAAAAACAAAAAAAATAAACAAAAAAAAAAACAAAAAAAAAAAAAAAAACAACCAAAACCCACAAAAAAGCCAAACCCCCCCCTCCACCTCTGACTCCCAACCCCTTCCCCCATCAGCACCCGGGCCACAGACTGCACTGGCAGGTGACTCGATTAGATAGCCACGGCTTAATCAACGCCTGGTCGTGCTGTATGGCATCGCCCCCGCCGGCCGCAGTCATGGGCTTCTGTCTCTCCAGCAGTCAATGAGTTAAACGGGGCGCACGTGCCTCTTTTGTCAACAGAAAAGTCCATTATGTCTCCTGTCCTACTGGGACCGGCGGCTGCTCAGTCGCACACTGCACCACCGCCTGCAATTATCTGACACACACTGCACCATTTCCACCGCGCCGACACAAACCACCGGCTACTCTGCGCCTCAGCCCTCCAAAAATACAGCCATGGAAGGCCTATAGCGGTGCAGGGCATTTCCCAATCAGCTCCAGCGCTGGGTGTCACCCCTCCCCCCCGCCTCATATCGATGGGAATATAATCAATAATTAATTCAAAAAGGAAGCGCAATGGGGACAGAAAATTGTGTAACCTGTATATAGGAAGAGAAGGACGGAGAAATAAGAGCCATCCACCGAATACTGAAATTGTGTGTGAATACACTACAGTGTAATACGTAATACCAAATTACAATGTCAAACATATCCAGTATTATACAGAGTATATTATATCCAATGTATCATATACATTATATAGAAAATATTATATACAATGTACCATATACATTACTTAGAGAATATTATATAAAATGAATCATATCCAATATTATATAGAGAATATTATATACAATGTATCATATACATAATAGAGAGAATAATATATACAATGTATCATATCCAATATTATATAGAGACTATTATATGCAATGTATCACATATATTATGTAGAGAATATTACATACATTGCATCATATCCAATATTATACAGAGTATATTATATCCAATGTATCATATCCAATATAATATAGAGAATATTATTTATAATGTATCATATCCAATATTATATAGAGAATATTATATACAATGCATCATATACATTATATAGAGAATATTATATACAATGTGTCATATACATTACATAGAGAATATTATATAAAAGGAATCATACCCAATATTATATAGAGAATATTATATACAATGTATCATATACATTATATAGAGAACAATATATACAATGTATCATATCCAATATTATATAGAGACTATTATATACAATGTATCATATACATTACATAGAGAATATTATATAAAATGAATCATATCCAATATTATATAGAGAATATTATATACAATGCATCATATACAATATTATATACATTAGATGCAGCATTATAAACAGTACATTACATTTCATATTATATACAGTACATCATATCCAATAATGTAGGTCATTCATTATATTCAATATTATGTATAGCACAATATATACAATGTATCATATACAATAATATATACAGTACATTATATGCAATATATGACACATAAAAATATACAATATCAAACATAGGGTAGATTATGTTTGTGTGACCATGCACAGTATAATGAATATGATATATTATATACATTATAGATATATCCAGTACATAACATATAGTCCTTTATATACATCATAGACAGTATGAGTATATAACACTAACATTTTGTCTGGTAGGTTATCTATGTTAGATCATGCACAGTACATTGAATACAACGCAATATAACAGTAAGTTTCTATACATTGGAATATTCACAATCCATTATATGCAATAAATAATATACTGTCCATTATATATAGCACATTATACACATCATACTCAGAACATTGACTGAAATACATTGTAGCACATTATATGCAATACTTGCTATACATTCGATTGTTCACAATCTCGTATACACATTACAACTGGTAGGTTACGCACAGCACATTATACACATTACATTATATACATTCTAAAATATGAACCAATGTAATCACATTGTGATATTGGGATTTTTTTAACTAAATCTCTAGGAAAAGTTAAAAAAGCAGCTTTGACAACAATTTAAAAAAATATTGTAGCTCCAGCTTTCCCAGACAGCAATAGTAAAACTGAAATGTACTATGTAGGGTCATGTATTATTTAGGGTATGTTTACGCGGCGTATTCTCAGTCTGTACTTCGCCGCGTAATTGCGCTTCAATACGCCCGAAGCACGGGCCGACATTACGGTAATTCATAGCTCTCATTGTGAGCTTTGATTACCTGTTCTCTCCCCCAGCGCAGAATACGCACCCGGGGAAAAAACTGATACGCGTCGGGGAGAATGACAGTCAGTGAGAGCTTCAGAGGGACGCGCGGGCATATAGCGGCGCATACAGCATGCGCTGCCCTACGCTGTTCACACTGCCGTGTGGACATAGGGTGTGCCATGTACTATTAGGGGATGTAAATCTACTATTTGGGGTGGGACCTGTACAGATTGGGATCACATTGTACAGTTTGGGATCACATGTACTTTTTTAGGGTGTGACTTTTGCTATTTGGGACACATACTATGTGTGATATGGCGAGTACAATGTGGGGTCACATGTACTTTTAAGTGTTTGGCAAATACTATTTGGAGTCACAGGCTGTCGAATGGCGTCTTCTCTCTGTAAATGGATAAGGCATGAGGCTATGTCTACAAGGCATAAGTTAAAATACCATTGGAAACCGCGGTCAGTTTTCGGATTTGCCGCCGGCCCAGAACATTGACTGTACGGAATCCGCCAGATGATAGAACATGTTCTATATTCCGGTGGAGTGTAGACTACAGCTCGGATTTTCTATTGCGGTCTATGGGGCACTGGTTACAGTCGGATTTTCTATTGTGGTCTATGGGGCACTGGTTACAGTCGGATTTCTATTTCGGTCTATGGGGCACTGGTTACAGTCGGATTTTCTATTGAGGTCTATGGGGCACTGGTTACAGTGGATTTTCTATAGCTGGTCTATGGGCACTGGTTTACAGTGGATTTCTATTGAGGTCTATGGCGCACTGGTTACAGTTGGATTTTCTATTGCTGTCTATGGGCCATTGGTTACAGTCAGATTTTCTATTGCGGTCTATGGGGCGCTGGTTACAGTTGGATTTTCTATTGCTGTCTATGGGGCAAAGGGTACAGTTGGATTTTCTAATGCGGTCTATGGGGCACTGGTTACAGTCAGATTTTTTATTGCTGTCTATGGGGCACTGGTTACAGTCAGATTTTCTATTGAGGTCTTGGGGCATGCTGGTCTATAGTCATGCTTTTCTCTTGCGGTCTATGGGGCACTGGTTACAGTGGATTTCTATTGCGGTCTATGGGGAACTGGTTACAGTCAGATTTTCTATTGCGGTCTATGGGGCACTGGTTACAGTTGGATTTTCTATTATGGTCTATGAGACACTGGTTACAGTCAGATTTTCTATTGCCGTCTATGGGGCACTGATTACAGTTGGATTTTCTATTGCGGTCTATGGGGAACTGGTTACAGTCGGATTTTCTATTGCAGTCTATGGGACACTGGTTACAGTTGGATTTTCTATTGCGGTCTATAGGGCACTGATTCCAGTCGGATTTTCTATTGAGGTCTATGGGGCACTGGTTACAGTTGGATTTTCTATTGAGGTCTATGGGACACTGGTTACAGTTGGATTTTCTATTGCGGTCTATGGGGCACTGATTACAATCGGATTTTCTATTGCGGTCTATGGGGCACTGGTTACAGTCGGATTTTCTATTGCGATCTATGGGGCACTGGTTACAGTCGGATTTTCTATTGCGGTCTATGGGGCACTGGTTACAGTCGGATTTTCTATTGAGGTCTATGGGGCACTGGTTACAGTCGGATTTTCTATTGCGGTCTATGGGGCACTGGTTACAGTCGGATTTTCTATTGCTGTCTATGGGGCACTGGTTACAGTTGGATTTCTATTGAGGTCTATGGGACACTGGTTACAGTGATTTTCTATTGCAGGTCTATGGGGCGCTGATTCAATCGGATTTTCTATCGTGGTCTATGGGGCACTGGTTACAGTGGATTTTCTATTGCGGTCTATGAGGCACTGATTACAGTCGGATTTTCTATTGCAGTCTATGGGGCACTGGGTACAGTCGGATTTTCTATTGTGATCTATGGGCACTGGTTACAGTCGGATTTTCTATTGCGGTCTATGGGGCACTGGTTACAGTCGGATTTTCTATTGAGGTCTATGGGGCACTGGTTACAGTTGGATTTTCTATTGAGGTCTATGGGGCACGGGTTACAGTCAGATGTTCTATTGCAGTCTATGGGGCACTGATTACAGTCAGATTTTCTATCGTGGTCTATGGGCACTGGTTACAGTTGGATTATCTATTGCGTTCTATGGGACACTGGTCACAGTTGGATTTTCTATTACTGTCTATGGGGCACTGGTCAAAGTTGGATTTTCTATTGCGGTCTGTGGGGCACTGGTTAGTCGGATTTTCTATTGAGGTCTATGGGTCGCTGGTTACAGTCAGATTTTCTATTGAGGTCTATGGGGCGCTGGTTACAGTCGGATTTTCTGTTTCAGTCTATGGGGCACGGGTTACAGTCCGATTTTGTATTGTGGGCTATGGGGCGCTGGTTACAGTCAGCTTTTCTCTTGTGGTCTATGGGGCACTGGTTACAGTCGGATTTTCTATTGCGGTCTATGGGGCACTGGTTACAGTCGGATTTTTTCTTGCTGTCTATGGGGCACTGATTACAGTCGGATTTTCTATTGCGGTCTATGAGGCACTGGTTACAGTTGGATTTTCTATTGCTGTCTATGGGGCACTGGTTACAGTTGGATTTTCTATTGTGGTCTATGGGTCACTGGTTACAGTCGGATTTTCTATTGTGGTCTATGGGTCACTGGTTACAGTCGGATTTTCTATTGAGGTCTATGGGGCACTGGTTACAGTCGGATTTTCTATTGCGGTCTATGAGGCACTGGTTACAGTTGGATTTTCTATTGCTGTCTATGGGGCACTGGTTACAGTTGGATTTTCTATTGAGGTCTATGGAGCACTGGATACAGTCAGATTTTCTATTGAGGTCTATGGAGCACTGGTTACAGTCAAGCTGGATTTTCTATTGCGGTCTATGGGGCACTGGTTACAGTCGGATTTTCTATTGTGGTCTATGGGCACTGGTTACAGTCAGATTTTCGGCAGATTCTAAATACT
This sequence comes from Phyllomedusa bahiana, assembly GCA_025379985.1. Lineage (NCBI taxonomy): Eukaryota > Metazoa > Chordata > Amphibia > Anura > Hylidae > Phyllomedusa > Phyllomedusa bahiana. The sequence continues at coordinate 13,431 of JAODAL010047152.1, read as the reverse complement.
GAATCCACCGAAAATCCAACCAGAAGCCAGTGCTGTGCAGACGAGTCCTAACCTTTCGCTTCCCAGTTGCTGCTTTTGGTCTCAGAAGTGGACGAGCGCGGCCGTGAACCTTGCCCTTCCCACAGATGCCGCCATCAGATCATCGTCCGACCACTTGGGTGATTTGGGCTGAACCCTGGTTATATTTTGGGTGCATGGGGTGTAACCCAGAGCTCCTGGGCCCCCAATACACTGCCTGTGCCATGTGTAATACTGGTCTCTTCTCTTCGGGCCCCTCAGGCCCCAGGGCCCAGGTGTGAATATTTGAATGAGGTGAATAAATTTACTCCTCCCGAAGCGTCTGTCCCTGAAGGAGTTAAGCAGGATGAAGGGGGGTAAAAGCAAATTGTTGCAGCAGGCTGCTGGGCGTTGGTTGGGGGTTTAGGAGGCACAACAATAGGCGTCCAGGGTTAGTGTGATGCTAATCAGCTTCCGTTGCCCCACTGCTGCCCGATGGCAGAGAGGGGACAGCTGGGCTCCTTCTCTTTCCTTGTCACTAAGAGGACATATTGCATGTTGCAGGCAAGGGAACAAATTCAACAGGACAACCTCACCATCTGTCACCCAGCCAGGCCCTGCGCAGACAAAGGCCCCGGACACATTGTGTGGGGCAGGCCGCAGCTGACAGGCAGCGCTGCGTGTGTAGGTGTGCGCGGGCTGTGGCAGGTGCTGGGGGCTCGGCCATGCTGCTTCTACCGGGGTCCCTCATTAAGTCCCACATTATATTTCTTTTAGGGTTTCTGCAAAGCAAATAAATATACTACCCCTGTGCCAGTGGAAGGGCGCGGGTGCCCTTTGGATGCCAGCTGCTGCTGATGCTATATGGCAGGGTGTGGGCCCAAGGTCCAGGGCATAACAAGAATTCATAGGGTCCCCTACCACCTTCTGCAGCAGCATATGCAGCAATGATTAAAGGTATAAATAATACCGCCTTACATCAGAGAAACAGTCTAGTTCTGCCAGATAGTACAAAGCCCCCTACAAAAAAGAACAAGGTTCTTGCACCTCATTGGACCCCCTTAACCTCTGGGCCCAATAACAGTTACCATGACTGCTATGGCAATAGTTACGCCCATGCCCGGGTCATCATAAACAGGCGCACATGCCAGACCCACATATCACCATCCATCCTTACACTTATATTCATGGCCATCAAGGGCAAGAGCACAGCTCTAGGGGGCCCAAAGCCACCTGTGCCATATAGGAAAAGTATAGAGATGGCACAGGTGAGCTAAGGACCTTTTTATGGATTTTGCACTGGGGCCCAGCAGCTTGAAGTTTCAAGAATGGAAGGCCAGCCACCTGATTGGAAGAGGTACCAGAAGTCAGACTGGGGCCCCCCGGTGTCCTATTTGTGCCCATCAAGCTCTTCCTGTGCTATATGAAGTAAAGAGGTCACAGTTATTGACCTCAGTGGTGGTAGAACCACGACCAGGACTAAGTCCTTGACCGCGACCACCACCAGGACCACAACCAGGACCATATGTCCCATTTGAACCAAGACCAGCCATCTCATTGGAAGAGGTACCAGAAGTTAGAACAGGGCCCCCAGGGTCCTATTCGGCCCCTCAAGCTCTTCCTGTGCTATATGAAGTACAGAGGTCACAGTTATTGACCTCAGTGGTGATAGAACTAGGACCAGGACCAAGATCCGGACCAGGACTGCAACCACTGCCAGGACCACAACCAGGACTGCGACCAGGACCAGGTGTTCCATTTGAACCAAGAGCAGCCATCTCATTGCAAGAGGTATCACAAGTCAGATTGGGGTTGAGGTTCTATTTTGCCACCTTCAGCTCTTCCAGTTCTCTATCCAGTGCAGAGATCACAGCCATTGACCTCTGTAGTGGAAAGGCCAGGACCTTGATGGTGGTGGCAGGACCATTGAATCCAAGACCAGGACCAGGTGTCCCATTTGAACCAAGACCAGCCATCTCATTGCAAGAGGTATGCAGAGATCACAACCACTGACATATGTAGTGGAAGGGCCAGGACCAGGTGCCCTATTTGAACCTAAGACCGTCCATCTTATTGGAAGATATATCAGAAGTCAGAATGGGGCCCCTGGGGTCCTATTTGGCCCCATCCAATCCTTCCTGTGCTGTACAGAGATCCCAGCCATTGATGGTGGTGGCAGGACCATTGAATGCAAGACCAGGACTGCGACAAGGACCAGGTGTCCCATTTCAACCAAGACTAGCCATCTCATTTGAAGAGTTACTAGAAGTCAGACTGGGACCCCTGGGGTCCTATTCGGCCCCTCGAGCTCTTCCTGTGCTATATGAAGTTCAGAGATCCAGCAGTGACCCAGTGGTGGTGAACCAACCAGGCCCCAAAACCGGGACTGCGAGCCAACGGGGAGCAAAACCAGGACCAAACTAGAGCGTGACCAGACCGACAAGGTTTTCCTTTTAAACCCAAAAACCACCCATCTCTTTGAAGGGGTATCAAAAGTCAGATTGGGCCCATGGGGCCCTATTTTGCTACCCCACTCTTCCAGTTCGTATCCAGGCAAGATCACACCCAATTGACCAAATGTAGAAAAAGGGTCAGGAGCCCCTATTGGAACCAAAAGACCGACCTCTTATTGGGGAAAAGGTATCGAAGTAGGGGGGGCCCCCCTGGTTTCCTTTTTGGCCCCTTTACCCTTCCTGTGCTTATTCAGTGTTGAGTTTACAGCCATGCCTCTGTGGTGGTAGGACACGCCCAGGACCAGGTGCCCTATTTGCCCAAAGAAAAACCATCTTTTTGGGAAAGATATATCAAAAGTCAACGGGGGGCCCCTGGAGTCCATTTTCCCCCTCCAACCCCTTCCTGTGCGTATGCATTCAGGACCCCAGCCATTGATGGTGGTGGCAGGACCATTGAATGCTAGACCAGGACTGCGACCAGGACCAGGTGTCCCATTTGAATCAAGACCAGGCATCTCATTGCAAGAGGTATCAAAAGTCAGATTGGGGCCCCAGGGGTCCTATTTTGCCACCTCCAGCTTTTCCTGTTCTATTTGCAGTGCAGAGATCACAGCCATTGACCTCTGTAGTGGAAGGATCAGGAGCCCTATTGGAACCTAAGACCAACAATCTTATTGGAAAAGGTATCAGAAGTCAGACTAGGGCCCCTTTAGCCCTTCCTGTGCTATATTCAGTGTTGAGATTACAGCCATTGACCTCTATGGTGGTAGGACCACGACCAGGACCAGGTGCCCTATTTGAACCAAGACTAGCCATCTCATTGCAAGAGCTATGCGGAGATCACAGCCATTGACCTCTGTAGTGGAAGGGTGAGGACCATTGAATCCAAGACCAGAACTGCGACCAGGACCAGGTGTCCCATTTGAACCAAGACCAGCCATCTCATTGCAAGAGGTATGCAGAGATTACAGCCATTGACCTCTGTAGTGGAAGAGCCAGGACCAGTTGCACTATTTGAACCTAAGACCAACCATCTTATTGGAAGATATATCAGAAGTCACACTGGGGCCCCTGGGGTCCTATTTGGCCCCCTCCAATCCTTCCTGTGCTATATGCAGTACAGAGATCCCAGCCATTGATGTTGGTGGCAAGACCAGGTGAAGTATTTGAACCAAAGACCATGCATCTCATAGGAAAAGGTATCAGAAGTCTGGTTGGGGCCCCCAGGGGCCTACAAATGCTAACGCCATTGTATAGAGACACCTATACTACAATCACTCTACATGGCTGATAACAGGGAACAATAGATTGTATCCACAGATGTACAACCTAGGCGTGCGGTCCCTTTAAGTAGCGTCCTCTTCAGATGTGTTTGGGTACAGTGGAGGCTAATACTCTGGGAATTACCTGGGTGTCTGGGTCCTTGGGGGGGGGGGGCACTTATCTCCTCGCCTTCGCAGTCTCCACACCCACATTCAGCGTTTCTGGCAGCAGCTGGCAAATTCTCAGTCTCCTTCCCTCTCTCTTTTTTTTTTATTTATGACCTTCCAATTGTTTGTGGGGCAAAGGTCTGATTAAGAAAGCCCCCCTCCCCTGCAGCTCGCCTCTGCAGAAGCTTCGCAACTGAGGGGGGGAAGGGGCTGATAACCCCCCTCAAATGGCCAGAAATACAGAACAAAAGATCTTCTGCTGCATCAGAACACAAAGACGAGAGCGTCTTTATCCTCCGCTTCTCCGGAGTCGAGTGTAAGCTCTTAGGTTAGCGCGTACATACGGTGAAATCAAAGCCCGGACACTTTAGCTCAAAAACATCTGCAATGTTGTAGGAAAAAAATTGTAAAAATTTTAAAAAAATTAAAATGTTAATGTATTGGTGTCCGTCAATCTTGGGAGCAAAATAATTGGATAAAAAGCAGGTGCTTTTATATAGGGCCCCAAAATCATAATACTAGGGGGAGCTATAGTATGACCTCAAACCTAAGTTCTAGTGGGTTGAAGTCACTTTTGTGGTCTGATTCAATTGACCATGGGTTAGGGATGGGTTAGGACTAGAGGCAGGGCCAGGGTCATCTTATCCATTGGGCACGCTAGGCAGTTGTCCCACAAAGCCTAGGGACTCCAGGTGGTGAATGTATGTCCCAGGGATCCAGAGCACATGCCCTGGACCCTGCATTGTGGCTGCTTATTTAACTGTGTGTTGTTAGGATGTGCAAACAGTTAAAAACCATGGTAGAGCAGGAAGCCATCAGGTGGCTAAAGGCATGGCCTCAGGTGCTGTCATGTTTGGACTGATGAAATGTCATGTATTTGGGCAGGAGCCCACTGCACTGCTATACCCGGGGGCCCATAATGCTGTTAAGACGACTCTGGGCAGGGCCATTCATTTTGGCCCATTGCCAGTTGCTTGGTGGCCCCACAAGCAAAGGGTCTCCAAGTGGTAAAAGTATGTCCGAGGAATCCTAAGGTTCGGGCTGCCTATTTAACTGTGTGCATGTTCTTAGGATTTGTCAACCATGTAAGAACCATGGTAGAGCAGGGAGTCATAGGCCCCCTGCCAATTAGTCTTGTACATAGCAGGCTGCCTATAAGACATCAGTGGGGTGTCCCAATGTAGGCGGCGTGATGATATGAGAGTGCTTGGGGATAGTCAGAGGCTTGGCCTAATGTGATGTTATGTACTTGGTCAGAGACCAATGCAAGACTATACCTGGGGGGTTCATAATGCTGTTAAGACAACCTTTATCAGAGACATAACATGAAGCTTCTGGGCCCTAATACAAAAAGTGAAATAGGGCTCCCCAGCTACCATGTGTCATTTACAGTACTGGTGTCTTCTCCTGTGGCAGAAAGGCCTTTGGGCACCTTCAGGCTGCGGGACTCAGTAGTGACTGCCCTCTCTCTGGGCCCTATAGCTAAGCCACTGGGTAGGACTGTTCAGGCGTTCCACCATCTAAAGTGGGTTATAACACCCCACACCTTAGACGGCAATATTTAAAGTGCATAAAAACTCTTGAGACCAGGCCTAGATGGGCTAGGACCCCCCAAAAAATTCCAGTGTTGGGATTGCTGGAGGCAGGTGGGAAAATTTTTGAATTTTTTTTATCTATGTGGAGCTTTCAACCCTTTAATGGACTCCATAGAGGGGGTGTGGTTAGCTTCAGGGTGGGTTCACACACACTGTAGTAATATTGTACTAAGGTTGTGTTTTTTTTGCTGCAATTTTACTGAAATTGTGGCAAAAATGCTGTGATTTGCAGTAATTTTCGAAAATTGGGGCAAAAAAAAGCAATCGGAATGCAATATTACAGCAAAGTATGAAACAAACCTAAAGTACAGCAACAGCAGTTAATGTGGTAATGGAAGCTCCTGGTCCACAAGAATCAACTCCACTGGTGGGCCCCAAGAATCATCTCCACTGGTGGGCCCCAATAATCATCTCTACTGGTGGGCCCCAATAATCATCTCCACTGGTGGACCCCAAAAATCATCTCCACTGGTTAGCCCCAAGAATCAGCTCCACTGGTGGCCCCAAGAATCAGCTCCACTAGTGGCCCTAAGAATCAACTCCACTGGTGGGCCCTAAGAATCAATTCCACTGGTGCCCAAGAATCATCTCCACTGGTGGGCCCAGGAATCATCTCCACTGGTGGCCCCAATAATCATCTCCACTGGTGAGCCCCAAGAATCATCTTCACTGGTAGGCCCCAAGAATCAACTCCACTGGTGGGCTCCAAGAATCATCTCCACTGGTGGGCCCCAATAATCATCTCCACTGGTGGGCCCCCCAAGAATCAGCTCCACTGGTGGACCCCAATAATCATCTCCACTGGTGGACCCCAATAATCATCTCCAATGGTGGACCCCAATAATCAACTCCACTGGTGGGGCCCCCAGAATCAACTCCACTGGAGGGCCCCAAGACTTATCTCCACTGGTGGGCCCAGGAAGACAACTCCACTGGTGGGCCCCAAGACTCATCTCCACTGGTGGCCTCCAAGAATCAGCTCCACTGGTGGGCCCCAAGAATCAGCTCTACTGGTGGGCCCAAGAATCAACTCCACTGGTGGGCCCCAAGAATCAACTACACTGGTGGGCTCCAAGAATAATCTCCACTGGTGGGCCCCATTAATTGACTCCACTGGTGTGCCCCAAGAATAAACTCCATTGGTGGGCCCCAAGAATCATCTCCACTGGTAGGTTCCAAGAATCAACTCCACTGGTGAGTCTCAAGAATCAACTCCACTGGTGGGTCCCAGTATTAACTCCATTGGTGGTCCCTAAGAATCATCTCCACTGGTGGCCCCAAGAATCAATCAACTCCACTGGTGGGCCTCAGAATTAACTCCACTGGTGGGCTCCAAGAATCATCTCCACTGGTGGCTCTAAGAATCAACTCCACCTGTGGATCCCAAGAATCAACTCCACTGGTGGCCCCCAAGAATAAGCCCCAGTGGTGGCCTCCAAGAATCAACTCCACTGGTGGGCCCTAAGAATCATCTCCACTGGTGGCCCCAAGAATCAACTCCACTGGTGGCCCCCAAGAATCAACTCCACTGGTAGGCCCCAAGAATCACATCCACTGGTGACCCCAAGAATCAACTCCACTGGTGGGACCCAAGAATAATCTCCACTGGTGGACCCTAATGCAAAATCTGTACCAGCATCTGCCACCTACCATGCCCCATTTACAATACTTGTTTTGTTTGTGGCAAATAGGTCTTTGGGGCCCCCTAGGCACCATGCCTCGCTTCCCATATAGCACATATGTTAAATACAAGACCCACTGGCTAAATGTAGTCTAGAACAAGAGCTTAGACACAGTGAGAAGGGATAGACAAGGTCTAGACATAGAAGGACCAGCTCTCCACTCTCTGTCAGCACCTAGATGAGGCGGCACCAGCACAGGGAGAGGGCATCATCGTGGGTATGGAGCTGTGACGCACACCTCTATACTGCTCTGTTTTGAATTTGACTCCCATGCTCTATAGCTACAGCTCTGACAATGTAATCTGACAACAACCAACCAGGTTGGGAGACTCCAGGCTGGCTGCTTGTTTGATTGACAGCTATCGTGAAGGTAATATTGGCAGTACTGCTGTCAGGGGTCCTTATCAAATTTTAAAAAAGGTGCCCTCTGATATGGTCCAAGATAGGAACTAGTAATGGGCAGGGGCCCCAGATGCTTCATCTGTTTGGGAACCTGAAATTAATCACGGAAGCCCTTGCTATCTCTTCTAAATTCCCAAAATAGATGCACCCTCTGCCTATATGCATTTGTCAAATAGGGTGTGAGGGCCCCTCTAAAGAGGTATTCCCATCTCAGACACGTATGGCATACTGACACACTATGGCATAGATGTCTCATTGGTGCAGGTCCTATCTGGAGAATTGGGGTCCTCTTTAGCATTACTTGGCTTTACTTGAAACTCCCATAGACCTGAATGGAGAGAGTCGCGCATGGTGGCCACCTGTTCATACCCTGTAGCTGATGCATGAGGGAGGGTGGGAGGTTTAGGGACCCCCTTTCTTGAACCAGGACCTGTGACTAGCAGATATTTCTGGCTAGTGTTGCCCGAAAACGGCCCTGTTCAGTTTGACATTGGATTGACCTAAACTGAGAAAAATTCAAGTTTGACATGTATAAACCCAAGTATTCTCTAACGCTAATGCTAACCATAACGATTCGGCCATGTTCACACGGCGTTTTTGGACGAGGTTTTCGGAGCGTTTCCTCACCCAAAACCTCGTCCAAAACGCTTCCAAAACGCCCCCAGTTCATTTCATTGATTCCTATGTAAAACCTCGTTCTAGTTCACACACGACGAGGTTTTAACGGGCTTCTTTGGAAGCAATGAAAAAGAAGTGTCATGTCAATTCTTGAAGCACGTTGTAGGCGTGGTTTAGGCGCAGTTTTCGGTGCGGTTTTTAGCGCAGATTTGGCACATTTTTGCCGCGGTTATCGCCGCGATTTTTGTCCTGGGTATTCATTTGTATGGGTGAAAACCTTGTCGAAAACCTGATTCAAAATCTGATCAAAACCTGATCAAAGCCTCGTCAAAAACCTCGTCTGAAGAAACGTGTTTCAGGCGAGGTTTTGATATGGTTTGGACGAGGTTTTGGGTGAGGAAATGCCCCCATAACCCGTCCAAAACCTTGTCAAAAAACCCCGGTGAACATCCAAACCTGATCAAAACCTACAAAGCCTCGTCAAAAACCTCGCTGAGAAGCGTGTTTCAGGTGAGGTTTTTGATGTGGTTTGGGACGGGTTTTTGGGGAGTAAACCCCCCAAAACCTCGAAAAACCCGCCCAAAAAAACGCATTTTGAACAGCCCTTTGGGTTTTGGGGGTGTTTTATAAGAACTTTCCATTCAGCGTCTCCCCCGCTCTGGGGTCCATTTGTCACCATCTCTGTTTTCCCCACCTTACTCTATGTCATAGACAGTGGAAGTGAGTCAACGTGAGGGAAGATTCATGCATTTACTGAGTCACTTTGTTCCAAACATAGGGAAACCAGGGAAACCAAAAGGGGACCCGGACACATGCCCATAACAACAATACAAGGGACCCCTTAAATTTAAAAAAAAAAAAAAGGTTATTGGGGGGTTAATAGTGGGGTTTGTTTGAAAATTTTAAGAACGGGGGAAAAGTTTTTGGTTGGGGGAATATTGGAAGTTTTAAAAGTTGAAAGAAGTTAGGTGGAAAAATTGGTAAGTTTTTTGGGGAATAAGTAAAAAAGTTTTAGGTAAAATTTGGAATTGGAAAAAAAATTATTTGTTTTTGGGGGTTTAGGGGTTTTATTTTTTAAAAAGTAAATTAATATGAACCGGTTTACCGAAAAATTTGGTTGGGTAAATTTTTTATTTTTCCAAATTCAATGGCCCCCGCCCCTAAAAAAACAAGGTCAGGCAATTTTGACTTTGCCCAATCCAAAGCTCAACATTATTATTTTAAAGTGAGATGTTAGGAGAAAACGAATCCATATTCCTATGAAGCAGGGTTTCCGTAGTTCGGGGACGGTTGGAGTCGTACGAACGAAATACGGCGCGCAGTCGGTTCCAACCCCGCGCCCAAATAAACCTTTGGAACGGGCCCTTAGGTTTTTTTTTCCCCAAAAATTTTTGATTAGGCCTATCCATTCAAAGCCTTAATTTTTGGGGAGATTAATTTTTTGGGGCAACTTTCACCAAAATTTTATTAAGACTGGGTTAGGGTAAAGTTTTTGTAGTTTTTGACAACATTCCATTCAGGTCTACCAAGCAAAGCACTAAAACCCTTAGGCAATTAATTTTTTAAAAAAGGGGTTGTCTCACTACAGGGATTGCTTTTTTTATTTAAAGATCATTCAAAAAAAAGTCACTTTTGAATATGTGTCCATTACCTGTTCTACCTATTCCTAGATATCCTCTCTTTATGGGGTCTCCTCCTCAGGTCGATAGCTACAACCTGTTTATCTCTCCAGATGGCTTTCCAGCGGTTTGCTTAGCTACAGCCTGTTCGTCTCTCCTGATAGGTGCAGCCTGGGCGCTATAGCTACAGACCTGTTCAAACTCTCCTGATAGGCTGCCAACACTGGGTTTCTATAGCTACAGACCGTTCAAAACTCTCCTATAGGCGCCCGACTGGCCCCCTAACTACAAACCCGTTTAATCCTCCGATAGCTCCAGTTTCTGGTTGCAAAAACACAACCTTTCAAACTCTCCTGTAGGGTGCCACACTGTTGCTATCTACGACCTTTCAATCTCTCCTGATAGGAGGCCAGCACTGGTTGCTATAGCTACAGACCTGTTTGATGTCTCCTGATAGGCTGCCAGCACTGGTTGCTATAGCTACAGATCTGTTCCATCTCTCCTGATAGGCTGCCAGCACTGGTTGCTATAGATACAGACCTGGCTTCTACTGCAGCCTAGTAGAAGCCAGTAAACACGTCCCTGAATTCAAAGTGAAACCACTGAGGTGAGATGAATCAATGTAGTGAGACACCCCCTTTAAGATAAATTGTATCAGTGCTTATTGATGTAAGATACAAAGTATTAAGATTTTGTACCATTTGTATCAATATTATTGTTTCATTGCCAACAGAAATGGTAAGAACAGATGAAGATACCGGAGCGGTCCTCGCCCCCTAGAAGGGGTTAAGCGAGGCGATCACATCACCCTCAGCACCAGTGCCTGTTTTCGAGATGCGCACTAAGAAAATAAGCGGAAAGGGAAGGATTGTTAGCTAAACCTAGCTAGTGATTTATAAATCTATTTGTTCAGCGTCTCTCTTATCTCACCAGACCAGCTGCTGGAATTTTATCTATGTGCGGCGCTAACAAGTTGGGCATAATTAGCACCCTCTGCATTTTCAGTTTTAACTGGGGCCAATTTGCAATGAATCTTTCAGCTGTTATAATTAGGTTACTGCTTTCAAGTCACATTCATAGAAATCCCACGTCAGCTCCGCGTTTATTAACCCCTTTTTCACCGCGCTGGGGCCAAAATGCAAAAAGCTGATGCCAACTTGTGTTTCCGAACCATAAAGGGCGGGCACTAAAAATTAATGGACAGCTCCACTTCACAGGAATTCCTATAAGGACACGTGTGCACTAATCACTGCTTCTTTGGGAGGGTCCAGAATCCTAATCTGGGACAATGATGCAGTTTAGCAAAGAGGGGGCATCACAGAGAGATTATAACCATGTTAGGCTCTTATTATAAAAGTGGTCTCCAGAACTGTGGTTCTCCGGCTGTTGTGTAACTACAACCCCCACAGCCCTACAGCTTTCTGAAAAACCGGAGGGAAAAGACAACTGTTTTATTTTCAAAAACAGCGCCACATTTGTGCACAGGTTGTGTGTGGTAGTGCAGCTCTGACCCATCCATCCTGTTACCCTGTACCAAATTCATAAAGTGAAGCAAGAAGGTTTCCATTCACTTGCAGAGTACTTGAAATAAATAATAGAAAGAAGTAGATAATGAAGTGAATAAAAGATATGAATAGATAGATAAAAAGATAGATAGAAGATAGATAGATAAAAGAAATATGCGATGATAGAAAGAAAAATAGATATGAGATGAAGGGAATAGATAGATATAGAAGATAGAAAATATGAATAGATAATAATTGAAAGATAGATAATATGAGATAATAAAAATTGGAATGATAGATAGAATAATAATAATTGGATAGATAGATAGATGATAGAGATGATAGATAGATAGATAAATAGATATGAATAAATGAGATAGATAGATAGGGGTTGATAATAATAGGGGATTGATAAAAAATAAGAAAAAGAAAAATAAAAAGGGGGCACAAAATTGGTAAATAAGTGACACGTATTAAATAAGACAATCCACCTGGAATTTGGGGCACCTATTTTAAAACCAACATTCTAAAACGTATACAGGGCTTTTTGTCCTGGCCCTTAACCGCCTCCCTTTTGGATCCGGGTTCCCTTCATCATAACCTTACTAAGCTCATAAAAAAATATAGAAAAAAAAATGACCATCATTTTTTTCTATATTTCAGATAGAATAAGATAGATAATATGAATAGAGATGAAAGAATATAATAATAGATAATAAATAAAATAGGGGATAGAAAAATAGTAGATAATAATAGATATGAATAGATAGATAGATAGAAGATAATAATAGATGGATAGGGGATATTATGGGATAGAATAAAATAGATAGATAATAGTTTAATAAAAATAGATAGATAGATAAGGGATGGAAAATAATAGAATGGATAATAGATAAGATAGATAGATATAGAGGGGATAATGATAATGAATTAGATAGATAATAGATAAATAATAGAAATAGATATGGGATAGATAATAGATAGATAATAATAATATGGGATAGAAGAAAATATGAATAAATAAAAAATATGAATAAAATTGAGAGAATAGATAATAGATAGTAGAAAATATGATAGATAAAGATATGGGGATAGATAAAAGAGATAATAAAGATAGAAAGATAGATATGAATAATAATAGATAGTTATAAATAGATATGAGAAGATAATAGATAATATGAATATATAATAATAGATAGATATGAGTAATAAAATAGATAATAGAAATTTAGATAGATAATAGGGGAGGATAATAGAAGATAGATAATAATAATTAAAATAATAGATAATGATAGATAAATATATAGATGATAATAGATAGATAAATAGAAATAAATAGATATATAGATAGATAGATAGATAATATAATAATAGATAGATAGAAGATAGATAATAGAAATAGATAGGATGGATAGATAATATAATAGATAGTAGATATGAGATAATAATAGAATAGATAATAGATAGGAATAGATAGTAGATAGAAATATAGATAGATAATAATAGATAATAATAGATAATAGATAATGATAGATAGTTGATAGAAAATAGATAGATTGGACACAGCCATGCCTATTAGACAGATATGATGTTTCTGTTGCTGGAGTGCGGCTTATGAATTGGATCAGATTATTAGTTGTGCCGGATCCCGGTCACATTAGTAAATCAGTCACATCCAGGGTCTTGGGTGACGCTTTCAGTCCTGTGCCCCGTGTGTAACCTCCGGCGATGTGAGGGGTGTATTGGCCGGCACGCTCCGTGTTAGACACAGGGGATTGTGCTTGGGGGGGGCTTTGCCTCTGATATTGGGGTTTTAATGTGACCCTCCTTTGTTTTGTTACTCTTTGCCTTTGAAAACCCTTTGTGTTTATGGACGCGGCAGTGTTAATGAGCCGACGGCCAAATCGGGGACGGGCAAAAAACCATTAACCCTCCTGAGACCGTGCCAGCCTGACCGAACCACACTGGCATCACATCCAGCACCCCTGATATACGGCTATTAGGGATATGAAGATACCAGCACTTACAGCTACATCCAGTATTCAATAACATCATCAAAGATACTGATACCCAATCCAAACACCAACATCTCCTGTAAGGGTGAATGGACATGGGAAAACCGGGGGTTTG
>JAODAL010047151.1:0-30219 GCA_025379985.1 Phyllomedusa bahiana | reverse complement strand
AAAATCCTCACTAAACTTCGGAGTGAGTTTCTGCACTAAAAAACAAAGGGGCCGAATAATATTGCACGCCCCACTTTTCATTTTTTTTTTATTACAAAAGTTTAAAATATCCAGTAAATTTCGTTCCCCTTCACAATAGTGTCCCACTTGTTGTTGATTCTTCACGAAAAATAAAAATGTTATATCTTTATGTTTGAAGCCTAAAATTGTGGCAAAAGGTTGAAAAGTTCAAGGGGGCCAAATACTTTTGCAAGGCACTGAATAATAAATATATATATATTATATATATATATATTTTATATATAAATATATAATTTTAAATCTCCACTAAAGAGTGCCTTATTTTACCTACTGACTAGCTAATATCTCCACTAAAGGAGGCCCTATGTACCTACTTACTGATCCTATATATATTTATCTACTAAAGGGGCCCTATATACCTTATGGGACCCCATATCACCACCTACCAACTGGGGGACCTATTTAACTTCTTGTCTACTGGGGGCCCTATAAACCAACCTATTAGAGGGAGCACTATACACCTACTTAAAGGGGTTGTCTCACTACATTGAATCATCCTATTTTCTTGGTTTCACTTTGAATTCAGGGGTGTGTTTACTAGCTTCTACTAGGCTGCAGTAGAAGCCAGGTCTATAGCTATAGAAAACGGCAGTGGCAGCCTATCAGGATAGAACAAACAGGTCTGTAGCTATAGCAACCTGGGGAGCTGATGCAGCCCATACAAGAGGGGATATCTAGGATTAGGTAGGACACTGTTAATGGACACATATTGCAAAGTGACTTGTTTTTGCAAGATCTTTAACATAAAAAACAATCCTTGTAGTGAGACAACCCCTTTAAGGTGGCCCTATATACCTATCTATTGGGGGGCTATATACCTACCTGCCACCTGGGGGGGCTATGTACCTTCTTATCTACTCGAGGGCTCTATAAACCAATCTAATAATGGGGACTTATATACCTATCTATCTACTGGGGAGCTATATACCTTCGTGTCACAGACCCCTAATATTTCAAAACTAAATCACCAAAAAGGGGGGTGGGGGAAATTTTAAACAAAGAAACCTAAAATATAACTTTTATTAATAATACAATAAAAATAGCATCGCTATGGAAACATACATAAAATAGGGTTAAACCAAACTATGTGGCCCTAGATCGCCCTAAATAACTAGCAGAGCCCCTACATGTCAACAGGATGGTCGCCCTGACAAAGGACGGTCCTGTCTCAAACCTCTCCCTGGAAAATTCACCCTAGTAGTCCCTTCCAAAAAAGAGTATAACCCCAACATGTTTCAATCCTCCATAATATACAAATCTCATCAGGGGGTATGTAAGGAGAAAAATAGAAAAAAGAGGAAGGTACCACATAAATAGTCAAAGGGGATAATATTGTTACCTGATGTAGTGCCACTGATAGGCTTAATAGATGTATAGTCTATGATAACCAAGACTCTCACATGATTCCAAAACTACAACAGATTACCTGCACAAGGTCTGGTGTATTCAGAACACAAGCGGCATCAGTGCTGTATAGCCGCATTGTTCAGTTACCAATCACTCCGTGTATGACGGAGAGTGGTATTCAGGCGATGCTGCACATCTGTTAAGCCTATCAGTGGCACTACATCAGGGACAGTAGGAATCAACCTATCTACTGGGGAGCACTATGTATCTACCTATTAGGGGGCCCTATATCGAAGGGGGACTTAATAGAAAGAGTCTTCCCCTTCTCTGACTAATTTTTAGTGTCTAACCTAACTAAAAGGAACATCTACCTATTTGCCTGCCTAATTTGGGGGGTTGTCTACTATATGGGGTGTATACCTACCTATTGGGGGGCCCTATAATCGGTTGGAGGCACTTTCACTGGTTGGGGTTTTTACCATTTGGGATATTCTAGATGGGGAGTTTGTACTGAAGTGAAAATTTGGAGGGAAGTGCTGGAAAAATGAGGAATCTAACGTGCTTGTGTGATAACTTCCGCAAAGGCGTGTCATGGCCGGGAGAAATCATCATGGCAGTCTAGACTGCACGGAGAAGAAAAGTGAAAGAGAACACCTCATGATGGTCTGGACCAGATGGAGAAGGAAAAGGCAAAAGAACAACTCTCATCGGGTAAGACATCACTTGTGATTCCCTTAATGTAACTGTACTGTAATCACTTATATGACTGCAGACCTGCATACAACTGGTTTCCACCATTAAATGGTCAGTGTATGGTGATAATAGGGGTCTTAGTATTGTGTTTTATATTTAGTGAAAGTACGATGGTTTTAGTTAGTCTCTTTATGGTATAGATATGTGGTCAGGGTGTGACGGTAATATTAGGTGATTGTATATTGTTGTTATTAATATTATTTTTATTGATATATTAATTTGGTCAGTAAAAGTCTGATTGTATTAGTTACTATATGATAGTGATATGTAATGGTATTATTTGGTCCTTGTATATTGTTGTTATTGGTAATATTGGTCTCGGTATACTGGTTAAATCTGTAACATTATGGTAGTATTAGTCACATAATGGTGACGCGCTGTTAATGTGGCCCTCGTACTGACCCGCAGAATACAGATACGTCAATAAACTGCTCCGTGTAAACTCCAACAAGAGCTAAATCCAAAAAACAAAGGCACAAATGAATTTTTTTCCTGTTCACCGCACAAAGGTTTTTTTTCGGGGCGAGGGGGGGGGGGAGGAATTGCAAGAGGGGAAAGACACTTTGGCTGTATAACTTAAGTTTCTTTTATTTCCACCGCTTGGCCCCATTTTAAGTGAATATTTCAAATGAATTTTCTTCTATTGAACAATCTCTTTAAGTAGTAATCATTTTCTGTGGCACGCTGCACTGCAGAGATCAGTCATGCCAAGTAAGGAACCTGTAGTTAAAAAGTAGTGGTATGGGCTAGGGGGCCCAAGCTGAAGTTTTCCATCCGGACCCATGAGTCTTTAGCTACGACCCTGAAGTCTTGGATCACCCCTTCAAGGCCAATAAACAAGCCCAATATTTCAGACCAGTATTGTTTACCTCTTCTTCCTGTTTCATGATAAGGCACCACCGCACATAACATCCTGAAAACAAGGCTGACGAAGGAGGTAGTGTCTGGAAGACTTGTGTGCTCTTCTCGGAGGTCTCCATTATTTTCGTTAATTTTGTAGTAGACAAGTACCACTTATAAAAACTGAAAAACTCCTACAACCACCAAAAAATAACCCAAAATTAAACCACACTGCCTATATTTCTCCCTCCAAAGTATAAATGGTCCTTATATACAACTACAAGCAATCTATCTTCCATAATACATCATTTCTAATACCCTCCTTCTAGCACAAAGTATATCATGAAGTTTTCCCTCCATTATAACGCATGAAGAGTGGCCGTCCATCTCGAAATTAAAAAATAAAAATAGGCTACACAGGCTTAAAAAATAATATTTCCACCTTTGAACTCAGCACTGAAGCTGTCGATGGTCTCACATGTTTACTATCTCGTCTGTGGTCTGAATGGTGCATGAATGGTTATGTCAGGTGACCACTGAAGCCTCTGATCAGCTACAGCAGTCACGGGCTGATCGTAGAAGAGGAAATAAACAGTTCCCCTGCCATCAATTCCCATGCTGAGTGCAAAAGCGATTATCATTTTTTTTTCAACATGTAGAGCCTATTTTTATTTTAATATAGGCAACCATGTTTAGGTTGCAGGAGGAAACAGAGTTTTACTTCCTTCTCCTCTTCATCCAGGAGGAGGCTTGAGGCATCCAGTAGTGGTTCTGACATATACCTGTGTAGCCAAAGAGTTGGCTTTCTTAAGGTTGCGTTCAAATGGTATTTTTTTACGCGGATTCTGCACCAGTATTTGTAAACCAAGAACTGGGATAGAGCCCAGACACAGGGAAGAGATATAACAAAATGGCTTGTATTTCCGTGTTTTGGATCTATTCCTGATTTTGGCTTACAGGTGGTGCTGCAAAATGTGAGCCAGAAAACACTGTATAAGCCCAGCCTTCGGGTATGTACACACGGTGTTTTGCAACATATTTTTCGATCTGAAAAATGGATTGTGTAAAACATGTTCAAACCCAACGTGTGGTACGTGGTTGGACACATTTTCTGGATTGCAAAAGCATACCCTATAGTTTTAAATAGGGTTTGTGATGCATAAAACTGATCAAGAATTAACAGGTCAATTCTTTGACTGGATCTGTTAAATGCATCACAAAGACGTATGTAAAACTATAGGGTACGTTTTTGTGATCCAGAAACTAATGTAATCACACAGGAACATTGTTGGATACGTGTTTGGATCAGAAAAATATGTGAACATACGCTGTGTGAACATACCGGTAGTTTGAGCTTTTCCTCCAGTGCATGACATTAGAGGTGCGTTCACACGGTGGTACTGCACTGCAATGAAACTGCCTTTATTACCAGCAAGCTTCATTCAGTTATCTAAGGGCTTGTTCCCATGGCCGGTTTTTCAGCTGGTTTTGCAGACAGTTCTCGGTTTTGAAAGCCGTCTGTAAACCGGCTGACAAACTTTAGAACGGACCCCCATGGGAAATCCGTGCAGCGGTCCCTACTGCACGGATTTTCCGCTGGATGTTTTTTTTAGACTGCCGGTGGTCCAAAAAAGATTGAAAATGTTCATTCTTCCTCCCGGTTTTCAAGCGGAACATGAACCTGTCAATGCAAAGGGGGAGGGCTTTTCTCTGTAAACCACAGAGAAAAGTCGTCCCCCTGCGGCTGTGTAAATGGCCCCAGAACGGAGCAAATACCGGTCGGATTTATCTGTGCCATGGGAACGAGCTCTAATAGTTTGGAAAGGTGTTACAAGTGAGTGTGTTTGGCAGCAGCAGGAATGCAGCCTTCAGTTTTAAATAGGGACATCTGCTGCATCAAGCGGGTCAAAAATTGACATGACAGTTATTTGAACGGATCAGAAAGATGCATGTAAACACGCATCACCGATCACTCGTCTGAATGCTGATGCGTGTTTTACTTTGAAAGCAATGTAAAACCTATTGCATATTGTTAGATGTGTTTGGGTCTGAAACACGAATTCAAACACGCATCTAAAACGGATCCAACATGCCGTGTGAACATACCCTAAAGGCAGTTTCATTGCTGTGCAGCACTGCAAGTAAAAAAACGCACCAAGCACACACTATGTGAAAGTACCATAAAGGATGCTTTCACATAGTGCGGTTCTGTGGCGTTTTTGGTGTGTTTTTTCACTTACAGTACTGCATAGCAATTACACTGCCTTTAATACTAGTAAGCTTCTATCAGTTTTCTTAATTGTTGTGAAAGGTGTTACAAATAAGTAATCAACTACCGTGTTTACAATCCGCAAGACTTGAAATACAGTAAGGGTATGTTCACCCAGCGTAATCGCGGCGCGCATTTCCCCTCGCATTTATCTGAGGGACAGCGCGTACTTCTAAAACACACGCCATATTTCGGCGCGTACAGTACGTGCTCCAATAGGCCGTGTGAACATACCTTAATTGACTACTCACTTGTAGCACCTTTCTAAAAAATTTACATAACTAAAGGCGCTTTTACACAATTGGGCAGATTATCAAGTCAGTTGTGTCAGAATTCTGGCTCAATTTGCGGCAAAAATAATGTCTTACAAGCTTTTCGGCACATTTACTATGTGTATTAGACAGTTTCAGATGCTTATGCGCCTCGTCCGACAAAGGGACGTGGCCTCGTAAAAGGGGTGAAGCAGGCCCAGAAAGAATGACTTTATTACAATACAATGGATTTTTACAAACTGGCTTCAGGGCGTGGTTAAGTTCCTTTGTTTCTTGCAGTCTTCCGGAATGTGGCACTAGTTGATTGGTTCTCCAGATATGGTCATGGTTTCCACCCAGGTCCATGCTGCCACATAGTGGGGAGTGGTCCAGGAAACGGGTGCCATTTTGGAGTATCTGTGCTGTTCAGCTGAGCTTATATGTGTAATAATGTTTTTGCTCCACAAACTTCATTACAAAAGCATTAGAAAAATACATTTCCCTTCACAATCCCCCCTAAAACATTATTACACTCTGACGCTGAGTTTGTTTCACATTGTTTCTTCCCCTAATATAAAATCACCTGTACCTGCCAAAGCTGGGCGGGAAAAGGGATGTGGATTTTTCACCATTTTGGGAGATGACCCACTCCTATGTGAGTGACCCCCCCCCCCCTTTGTAGTTGGTCTTTCCCAGCCCTGACAGGCCCCTACTCTTTCCTTTTTAATCATCTGGATCCTAATCTTGGTAAAGAATTGTGGTTCTCAGGGTGGCTATATGAGTCTCGGCATTAATGCATGTTGTCTCACTGTTAACCATAGGAAAAGTTGGAGTTACTTTATCAATACTCTTTGTTATAATCTTTTTTATACAAGGGAAAATACACAGGAGAATCACTGCCATCAGTATCAGAACTATAAATATGGCCATGCCTACTTGAGTCAACCACTTCGGCCATCCTGACATCCACCCAAAAAATAACTGTCCATGGGTCCTTCACTCCAGAGTTTCCCTTCCACTCTTTGGACAGATCATCCATTTTGTCAAAGCCATCTTCACCTTCCCAGGGGGGACCAGTTTTGTCTGGAAATATGTGCAACAACTGTCCTCAATCATTTTGCAAACTCCTCCTTTTTCTGCTAAAATCATGTCCAAAGCCATTCTATTCTGGAACGTCATGGTAGAGGTGGGACCAAGTTGGTTGGTGAGCATCCCTAGAGTAATTAATAAACCTCTGTTGGTTGTAAAACAGGTAATTAATCCAGTCGACATTTTCTTTAAAATGACCAAAATGGGGCATAAAAAATGAGAGAACCCCCTGCTTGACTTGGTAACGCCCTTTAAATTAATTAGGGACCCCCCTTGGGACACCTATGGCATCTATGTATATATGTGGGTCAAAAGTGCCAGCTGGGGCTTCCCTCTTGTGTCGGCTATGGGAGTTACCTTCCAAGATACCAAGGTCCGCTGGATTTGACAGTATGTGGAAAGGCATGATTAATTTGGTGAGCATACATTGACCCGTCCAGTTACTCTCTAACCTGGTCCTCAGCTTACCATCACCACAAATCCAATAGATGTCTGCTAGGGACTGGACCTTATTCTGAGCTTTGGACACATCCAGTGAACTGAAATTGGCACAAAAAACCTTCACTAAATTTGCCTATAAATCTATTATCTGAGGTGGACTCGTAACAAGTGTAATTCCCTGGATAGATTGTGGCGCCTTCCCCTGGTTTTGGTGTCTTAGTAACTATGGTATACTTAACTTTCCAATCTTCACAGGCACTGTGGTTTGTAGAGGTGTTGGTGAACAAACTCATAAAACATTCTTCTGCATTGACAGGTATAGTTAGGGGTACTGTACCCAGATGGGGCTTGTCACTAGCACATGCATAACAATTAGTTTTATTTTGGCTTTGGGCAGTATACTTCAGCCATTCCACCCAGGCATTCATTTCATTATACCCTGTTTCCATTGCCAGTGTGTCCTCAAAAGTGGGATTTGCCATGGCCACCGTTTGTTTGAATGTTTTGATTTTGGGAGCCAAAGGGTTGGGCTCCCAGGGTTTTGACTTATTCTGGAGCCACACCCACTTGGAAGAGCCCACCATATCTTCTAGCTTGAATTTACCAAGATGGAAACAACCATAACATCCCCCATTTATATGTACCCATCACATAGGTTCCTGCTTCTACGGGTTGGGGTGACTCGTTTATTGAGAACAAGGATTGCAAGCCCCTACATAACCCAATTTTTATCATTTGTTGCCTTTGTAAGGATTCTAGGAGGAGGGATTTTTTTTTGGAATCTTTTCTGTTCAGTGCCGGTTGAGGTCTGTATCAACAGTCATCCCCTATGTTCCATCCTGCGGCTGTCCAAGAGCTGCAAGTTTCATTACACCCTTCACCAGTCACACATATATATTGTTGCCCTCTCTACAACTGATGGGCCCTACCTATCTGTGGAGCCCAACTATGATAACAACTGACAATACTATAGTAATCAAATGTATATGTGGCTACTTGGGCACTTGAAGAATTATGCCAAAAGTTGGTCACCCCATTATCCTGGGTGATTGCTACATGAGGATTCTGTAACTGTGCTAGGGTAATACGCAGAAGATATTCAGGCCACATAGGAGGAGATCTTGTTGCTGTGCGATGCATAGATTCATGTACTCTACCCTTCAATTTTTCACCGCTGTGGGAATGGTCCGTCAAAGTTAGCTGGCTTGGAATGGACCGTCAAAGCTAGTCTCCAGGGATTTTCTCACGTGTTTTGTCACCAGTACGTAGTCTCCTGGTTGGACAGAGTGACAACCGGGATCAGAGTTTGGATCTGGAATAGAAAAGGAGACTAAAGCTTGTGTTACGAAATTCACAAGACTGTTCTTCCCCAAACGTAACTGTTGGGGATGGTACTCGTCCACTCTCGGAGGTCCCCCACAGAGTATTTCATAGGAAGAAAGGCCAGTTGGTTGTCTTGGGATGTTTCTTACTGAATACAGAGCTATTGGTAAAATCTTTGGCCAGGGCAGGGACAGCTAAAGGTTTTTATCCCTGCCTGATCTGGCTGTTCCATTACTGCAGGTCATCTGCATCTTGGATTGAGCTCTTGTCATAACAAACACACCTGCTTTCTCTCTCAGTGGTTGTAGTGCAGCCCACATACCTTTTGCCTCCTCTGAGCCCAATTTACCATGTGCTTTCAAATTTAATGATTGCTACTTGTTGGGGAGATGTGACCCCCCCCCTTGCTGCATGACCTCAAGGCAATCATGAATGAAGGCATCTGGGTCATCATCACGTCATAGTGGAGGATTGGGGGAGTCATGCCCTCTGGGATCTGTATATTCCCCCCTTGAGAGGAAAAGCAGGGTGGCAGGGTTGAGAATGTTGCATCTTTGTAACATAACGTTGGAAGGAAGTAGAAGGGAGCATTGGAGACACATTTGGTGTTACAACTCAAATACAGGACCTACAGCGTGAACAATAAGATTGCAAGGGGGATTCCCTGGGCTGTTGGTGGCAAGTTCGGTGGGTAGTAAAGGGCCATGTCTCTCTATGATGTGGTCACTGTCATGCTGAATGGATTCCCCTCCAGCTAGGACTTTGTCTCTGGTGAAGCCGCCCCTATGTCGTAGTTGGTTGTTGCCTGCATTTACTATGGCCTCAACACGGAGGGTTGTCATGTCACCGGAGCCGGCTGACAGTTCCGTATGATTGGACCAAATGAGGCGTTCAACCTGCGGATCCCAGGTCTGGGGTCTATCTTTCATTATCAATGTGTCTCTACATGAGGCGGGGGTTCAAGGATTGTGGAACCAGACTCTGGCAGTAGGGGAGCATGGCCTGAACTCTGAAGGTGGACCAAAATGCCGTTCATCTGATTCAATCGCTTTCCTTAATTGTCTCATCCGATCACGGAAAATAGGACTATTAATAAGTATCCATTAAAGTGAATGGAAACAAGGGAGTCACCTGATCCTTTGGTACATAGTACGTACCTTCTGCAGTCAGTACAGGGGGATAGAGGTTTTATCAAGATGGCCACCGGCAGAGGAAAGGGCTGGACTAGGTGACTCACTTCCGGAGGCGGCAGCGGAAGTAGTAACACCGGGCATTAAGGGTGTAGGGGGCGTGGGCTTAGGGGCGGAAGGGACAGGGTCAGATGACTTATCAAGTGATGAGGAAGTGAAAGGAGTTGTGGGAGTGAGAGAGGTATTGGGAGGGACAGTGGCACTGGAAACTTTTTGTGTACATGAAGGAGCAGGATTTGGACGTCCTCTGCCACACGCAACACAATACTCAGGGAGGGGCGGATTTTGATGGCCACAATTGGGACACTCCCAGCACTTAGAATCAGCTCCATTATAAGGTTTGGGGCATTTTTTTGGGCGAACAATACTTATACCCAAAAACATTTCCTTTCTTATCCTACATTCAGTCTCAGCCCACCCTTTTTTTGATATCTCTTCAGCTGTCTTTTTCCAAAAATAATGCAGCATCTAAAAGCTTGCTATCATGAAGCCCTCCCTTATTGTTTTTCACAGCTAAGCCCACCATTGAGGTTGAAGTCTACCCTCTGGGTGAAAACCACACATGTTCATTAATTTTTTAACCTTCTCTACATGCTTCTTTCCTTCTCTTCTCTCCACTAGATAATGCGGATTGACTGAGCCTTTTAACGGGCCATCTTTACCCCTCATAAACTTGAGGAACCTAATCATATCACCGCTTATTTTTCTTATTAGACACACACATACTAGCGTACCTCCCTCTCGAGCTACCGGCTAGCTGGGAGTCCCTTCTGCTAGAATTTCTCCCCTACTCTGCAATTGGCGCTGTCCTGATCTAGCTAGAGTCTTGTCTAGTCTGCAACTGTCAACATCTCCTCTGTGTATCCAATCTCGCTAGAACGTCCTCTAGTCTGCAACCAGCAACATGTGCTTCAGTCTAACTAGAATTTCCTACTCATTTCCTAGTCTGCAACTGACAGCATCAAGCCCAAACTAGGTAGGATTTCCAAATTAAACCTGTGTCAATCTGCAGGACCTACCAACTGATACACAGACAGTAGTCAGGCAGGCTCGGCAGCTGGGATCAGGTTCTTGCGACAGTACAGCAGGAATGCTCTGCGCCGACCAGAAACCAGGGCTGACCGGGCAAACCGCCCGGACCAAACCTGGAACCGTCCAAATACATAGGCAAGCCACAGATTTCAATAAGAAAACCAATAGACTTACCGTGTTTTCAACTGGAGGGGATCAGTCTCCCATTTGGGAAGTCCGAGGTAAGTCCAGGTGTCACCGTCAGGTCCCCCAGGGGAATGCGTCCCGTCTGGTACTTCCCCACGTTGGGCGCCAAATGTTGGGGTTCAGGGTTACAACGTGTGACTACTTCTGTCCAAATTGAACACTGATTGCTGGCATGAAGAAATGACACCAGACAGCTGGTATGAGTTCCTAGTCAGTGTGAAGCAGGCCCAGAAAGAATGACTTTATTACAATACAATGGATTTTTACAAACTGGCTTCAGGACGTGGTTAAGTTCCTTTGTTTCTTGCAGTCTTCCGGAATGTGGCACTAGTTGATTTGTTCTCCAGATATGGTTATGGTTTCCACCCAGGTCCATGCTGCCACATAGTGGGGAGTGGTCCAGGAAACGGTCGCCATCTTGGAGTATCTGTGCTGTTCAGCTAAGCTTATATGTGTAATAATGTTTTTGCACCACAAACTTCATTACAAAAGCATTAGAAAAATACATGTTTCCCTTCACAGCGGCATAGCATGCCGTCCACTGTCCGTCCATGGCGCCGCTCCCAGAGAGGTGAGCGTGGAGACGCCGACAATCGAGCTGGACAAAGAGTATTTCATGGGTGTTTCGGGGAAGCTCCTCCCCTTCCTCAAGCACCTCGATTACAGGTATTGGCCTCCTTAAATGCACAAGTTAAATACCAATCAGCATCTTTCTAGCCAGGTTATTGGGACCTACAGAAACACCCTTAAGTTCAGGCTTCCATTTAACCCCTTTGGAGCCAAAGACTCCAAGGTAGTAATTCCAAATAGTGTGCATTCCCTTTTTCAAGTAATTTGTGTGGGGAAGTTGGCATTATGAATCATTACAACACAATAACTTTTTCCAAGACACACCACCGCAGCTCTTATAGGCTATGTTTGGCCGTGGCGAAGTGCCGCGCCACAGAGGTCTCACTGAAACAATCATCTTAATTTCTATCCGTGATACCGGTGCGTTACTCAATTAATCTGTACAGATTATTTCTTAAATGTGCGGATGGCGGACCGATGCTCATTTAACCTCACCTTTACCGACCTGGCTGTCTGTCCCACATATACTTGTCCACACGGGCACTTAAGCATATAGATGACACCGCTACTCTCACAGGTATGAAACCCCCCTCATTCCAATTTTGTGTCCCTTAGTTGGATGATAGGTAAACTCTCCTTTAATGATGGATGAGCAATTTTGGCATTTTAAACATGCAAAAGTGCCAGCTCTCTTGCTGCTCAAAACTGTCTGGGTTTTCTCCTTTTTATTACTGCCCTTCAAATCAGAGGACACTAGTTGTTGTCCTATCATCCTAACTTTTTGCTAGACCCATCTGGGATGGTTTCCTAAACAGGTGGCCATATTTCTCATCACATCGTAATATTTTCCAATGTTTAAGTCTGATCAGCCCAGCATGGCAATCATAAACAGACGTATATGTAAACTGTTGATGTCCTTTCTTCTTAGCCTTGTTTTCCAACAGGCTGTCCCTAGTTAAGGTAGAAATTTCCATACCTATCTGTCTTAACTCATTTTGATCGTAGCCACGATCAATGAATTTCCTAATTATACTTTTCATATTAGCACGATAGCTCTCGTCGTCCGAGCATATACGGTGTGATCTAATCAGTTGGGCTCTGACAATACCTTTAAATGTCTGGGGGGAATGTTGGCTCGAACGCAACAAGACATTGTTACGATTGGTAGCCTTCGAATATAAGGATGTATGTAGGGTGCTCCCATCCCTCTTCACCCAGACGTCTAGATAGGGAATTGCCTCAGGATCTTTAGTAAGTGTAAATTGGATCAGAGGTTGAATGCTGTTCAGATATGCGATAAAGTCCCCCAGCTGTGGCTCAGATCCCGACCACAGCAGGAAAACATCGTCCACGTTTCTGAACCAGCAACTAATACATTCTTTAAATTTAGATGGAAACACTTATTTCATTTAAAAAAAAATCATGTACAAATTAG
Source organism: Phyllomedusa bahiana (assembly GCA_025379985.1). Lineage (NCBI taxonomy): Eukaryota > Metazoa > Chordata > Amphibia > Anura > Hylidae > Phyllomedusa > Phyllomedusa bahiana. The sequence goes on along the minus strand of JAODAL010047151.1, from coordinate 17,412 downwards.
CGTAACTTGGAGCTACAGGGTACCCCATCATGGTCCCCTGTAGCTGTAAATACATCCGGTCATCAAATCAAAAATAATTTTTAGTAAGGACAATGTCCATGAGCTGCAAAAAAAAAGCAATTTGCGAATTAGACAGGCTAGGATCTTGACACAAAGTTTCTCTAACAGCCGTAGTTCCCTCATCTATTGGGATATTAGTGAATAACGACTTAATGTCGAGTGTGCACAGCCAGTTGGCACGTGTACAATCGAGACCCCTTATGGATCTCAAAAATTGTCCAGTATCTTGGAGAATGTATTCTTTTTTATAGCAGGCTGTAGGTACATATCTACATAAGCTGCTAACGACTCTAATTATTTTTGATTTGGTGACTGGATGTACTTGCAGCTACAGGGGACCTCGATGGGGTCCCCTGTAGATCCAAGTTACGCTAATTTGTACATGACATTTTTTTAAATGAAATATGTGTTTCCATCTAAATTTAAAGAAAATATTGGTTGCTGGTTCAGATACGTGGACAATGTCTTCCTGCTGTGGTCGGGATCTGAGCCACAGCTGGGGGACTTTATCGCATATCTGAACAGCATCAACCTCTGATCCAATTTACACCTACTAAAGATCCTGAGGCAATTCCCTATCTAGACGTCTGGGTGAAGAGGGATGGGAGCACCCTACATACATCTTTATATTCGAAGGCTACCAATCGTAACAATGTCGTGTTGCGTTCGAGACAACATTCCCCACAGACATTTAAAGGTATAGTCAGAGCCCAACTAATTAGAGCACGCCGTATATGCTCGGATGACAAGAGCTAATATGGAAAGTATCATTAGGAAATTCATTGATCGTGGCTACGATGAAAATGAGTTAAGACAGATAGGTATGGAGATTTCTACCTTAACTAGGGACAGCCTGTTGGAAAACAAGGCTAAGAAGAAAGGACATCAACAGTTTACATATACGTCTGTATATGATTGCCATGCTGGGCTGATCAGACAGGCAATACTTAAAGGAGTTGTCTCATTACAAGCTTTCAGCCCACATCTGGTTTTTAGAAACAAAGGATTTTTTGAATTGAGGTGCATGCTTCTTTTCTGCCTCTTCTCCTCCTTTTTCCCCCCCCCCCTCAGCCACAACCCCGGCAGTTCTCCCCCATAACTTTTTTTTAAAAGCCAAAGGGGGGGGAGGGGGATTGCTGCCGAGTTAACCCTGTGTGTTTCCTGCCCCAGATCTTCTTTCAGGCTTCTAGGGTAGGGTTAAATTTGGGCTGATCTATGAGTGGGGGAAGGTCGTGATTTCTAAATGCAAAAAACAAGGGGATTTCAAGTGTTCCTATAAAACCCCCTCTTACTTAAATATCCCACCCCCACAACAAAAAACAACCCCCGTCAAAAAAGACACAGGGAAGCGTGAAGTGTTTTCTCAGGATGTGTCCTAGTACAGCAGAGCAAAAGAACTGTTCACAACCCCCCTGATTGTTCTAGTTTTTTTATAGTTACAGCTTTCCCCAGGGCACAACATGATTATTTGGGAAAAACACAGGGCACGCTGTTTACATTATTTTATCAGCCCCATCTCTGCCCCAATCTGTGTAAAAGCAGGAGGAAGCAGGCACACCCGGGGTTTAAACCAAAGGGAGCAAGGACACCCGGGGTGTTTTTTAGGGGGGCCCCAAAAAAACCCCGGGGCCCCGGGCCCCCTTTCGTTTTTCTGAGTAGGGGGGATGCACACGGAATTTTTTGCGTCTCAATTTTGAACCGGATGTATTTTTTACAGAGAAAAGCCTTTGTATTTTTGGCCAGGAGAAAAAAAAATGATTACACTGCAGTTTCAATTAGTGATTAAAGGGGGACGTTTCTGAAGAGTTGTTCCTCTTTCTCTTCTTCTTTCCCATCTGTTCCCCCCAAAAACGCCTGATGTTTTCCCACCGTTTCCCCAACTCTTCACGAAAAAAAGTAGAAAACAAAAAAAACTTAGACTCCTCATTTTTAAACGATTTTCCCCTTCAATTTCCTATTTTCTATACAAAAACCCCCTCCCTTTTTGCCCCAAATGGTAATTTAAATTACCCCCCCTTTTAGGAAATATTTGGGGCCCCCATAGCCTGGTAGTAGCCCACGAAACCAGGTTTTTTAGCCCCTCTAGCCGGTTATTAGGGGCCCCCCTATCCCCGGTTACTGCCCTCGTAGCTAGGTTATCCCCCTTTTGGCATTAAAAATGCCCCCCCGAAACAAATAACATGCCCTTTTAGTCAGGGGTTTTTAGCCCCCCGTGTTACTGCCCCCATAGCCAATAATATGGGCCCCCCCGGGAAAAAACCAGTATATGCCCCCCCTTTTAAACCCTGATATGCCCCCCCTTAGGGCCCCAATTTGCCCCCCTGAGCCCGTGACATGCCCCCCTTAGCCAGTGACATGCCCCCCTGTTTGCCCGTGGGCTGCCCCCCCTTAAACCCTATATGCCCCCCCGTACCATGGGGCATGTCCCCCTTAGCCATATATGTCCCCTGTAGCCCCGTTTTACATGCCCCCTTAGCCATTTATGCCCCTGTAGCAAATGGGCATGCCCTCTTAGCCATATTTGGGCCCCCCTTTTGCCAGTGTCTTGCCTCCTGTAGCCATGTCTTGCCTCCTTTTAGCCATTATTTCCCCCCTTGTACCAGTGTTTTTTTTCCCCTGTAGCCATTATGGGCCCCCCGAAACCAGTGGGCTTGCCTCCCTTTTAAACCCATTTTGCCACCCCGTAGCCAGTGTCTTTCCTCCGTAAACCCTTTTCCCACTTGTAGCCAGTGTCTTTCCCCTGTAAAACCCTTATTCCCCCCCTTTTCCAGTTTCTTGCCCCCCGTTTGCCCTTATGCCCCCTGAAACTGTGTCTTGTTGTAACCATTATGCCCCCCTTGTAGCCAGTGGGCTTGTCCCCGTAAGGGCCCTTAAGCCCCCCCCCTTTTAGCCCGTGTCTTGGCCCCTTTTAGCCTTATGCCCCCTTGTAGCCATTTGCCCCCTTGTAAACCCGTGCCTTTTCCCCCTTGTTTGCCAGTGTCTTGCCCCCCTTTTTAGCCAGTGTCCCTTGGGCCCCCCTTGGGAGCCAAATTTTTTGCCCTGCCCCCCCTTTTAGCCCCCGGTCTTGCCCTGCCCCCCCCCCGTAAACCCGGTCTTTTCCCTGCCCCCTTGTAGCCAGTGTCTTGCCCTGCCCCATTTTTTAGCCAGTGTTTGCCCTGCCCCCCTTTTTAAACCAGTGGGCTTGCCCCGCCCCCTTTTTAGCCAGTGTTTTTGCCCTTTCCCCCCTTTTAGCCCGTGGCTTTCCCTGCCCCCCCTTTTAGCCAGTGTTTTCCTGCCCCCCTTGTAGCCAAATGTCTTGCCCCCCTTTCCTAATAAAAAAAAAAATAAAAAAACCACTTTCCTAATGGGGGCCCCGGGGCCCCGCGGGCCTGGTCTGCCCGCTTGAGAGCGGGTTTTAAACAGGTGATGTCATCACGCTGCTTTCGCCGCTCGCGGGGGCCCGGGATTCATTTGGGCCGGGATAATCTGCCGCTTAAGGGTCCCAGCGCGCCCGGGGGGGTTTATGAAAGCGGCGCGTTTACGCCCTTGCGACCTCAGATGTATGTCCCGGGCTCCCTGACACCGTACATACAGGGGAGGAACAGGCCGGGGGAAAGATCCGGTTCCCGCCCCTCCCCGACCCCTGGGCTGCGGGGGGTCCCCGGGGTGGGAAACGGGGCAAAAAAAAAACCAAAAAAAATCGTCCCCCCCCCGCCCCCGCCCGGCACCCCCCGCTTACACAGGGAGCGCTCCCCGGCCCAAGGCAGCGGCCTGGAGACGGGCCCAGACCCCGGGGGGCAGGCGGATTCATTTGGGGGGCCCTGCCCCCAATTTAATCTGCCCAGCGGGCCCCCTGATGGACACAGAAAACCGATCCTCCCCCCCCCTCCCTCCACTACAAAGCATTCTGTTTTGGGGGGGCTCTCTGCTCTGACCTTTTTTTTCAGAAGGTTTATAGTCATACAGACCTGACAGCCAGTGAGATAAGGAAACAACAGGTTTACCTTGCATACAGTTTTTAAAACTAATGTAGTACTACTAACAGGGTTACTAAAAATCGAAAGAACATTGTAATGAACATATTTTGCAAATCTGCTTGTTTTTTAAAGATTTTTAAAATTAAAACCCAATCTTTGAGCGAACAACCCCTTTTAAAGATTGGAAAATATTACGATGTGATGAGAAATATGGCCACCTGTTTAGGAAACCCCCCCAGATGGGTCTACAAAAAAAGTTAGGATGATAGGACAACAACTAGTGTCCTCTGATTTGAAGGGCAGTAATAAAAAGGAGAAAACCCAGACAGTTTTGAGCAGCAAGAGAGCTGGCATTTTTTGATGTTTAAATCCCAAATTGCTCATCCATCATTAAAGGAGTGTGTACCTATCATCCAACTAAGGGACACAAAATTTAAATTAGGGGGTTTCATACCTGTGAGAGTAGTGGTGTGATCTATATGCTTAAGTGCCCGTGTGAGCATGTGTTGTGGGAAGAAAACCCCATCGAAAAGGGTGAGGTTAAAAGAGCATCGGTCCGCCATCCGCAATTTAAAAAATAATCTGTACAGATTAATAAAAACGCCCCCAAACCCGGACGGAATAAGAGATTTTCGGGGGAGACCTTGTGGTGCGGCACTTCGCCATGGCCAAACATAGCATATCAGAGCTGCGGTGGTGTATCTTGGGAAAAGTTATATGTAATGATCATACGCAACTCCCCACAAAATTACTAAAAAGGGAAGCATATTGAATTACTACCTTGGAGTCTTTGGCTCCAAAGGGGTTAAAATGAAAGCCTGAACTTAAGGTGTTTCTGTAGGTCCCAAAACCTGGCTAGAAAGAGGGGGTGTTGGTTTTTACCTGCTTTAAGGAGGCCAAAAAACCCCTGTTTTGTGGTGCTTGAAAAGGGGGAGGAGTTTCCCCGAAAGTCCACGAATACTCTTTGCCAGCTTGGTTGTCGGCCTCCACCTCACCTATCGGACGGCCCCATGGACGGACAGTGAACGGCATCAATGCCGCAATAAAATTTAAATATTGCTTTTCATTGCTACATTTTTGGGTACTGTGAAAAATAGGTTAAAGCTGCTTTTAGAAAAACTATTAAAGAAACTTAAGTTTTTAATTAACCGGGTTTCTATGTTTATATATCACTATTGATAAAACTGCCCCAATGTGTTTTTGGTGCACCCAAAAAAAGTCTTGTGAAAAAAACCCTAAGCTTGCTGGATAAAGACAGTTTAATTTTCTGTGCAGTATCAAGTGGAAAATTTTACCAAAAACGCCAAAAATGCACTGTTAAAGCACCCTAAAATACAACCCCTGCTTTTAATATAAATGTTAAAAATTTAAAAATATTTTTGCCTGTAAAAAACAAATAATTACACAGTTCCAAAGGGATTAAAGGGGCTTCTGACCACCATAGTGTGCCTTCATATGAAAGAAAATCGTTGTGCGGGAAAAGTAAAGCCCCAAACACCTTTAATGGGGGCCTTTTTCAACATTTATGTGCACAAGGGCTTTGTTTGATCTTTTTCTTGTTAGAATTTTGTGGTATGCCATGCCCAGGTCAAGATTCCCCAAAGGCCCTTTAGAAAACTATATGAACACTCCACCACATCTGAAGCCGTAAAAGGGGAAACATCACCCTATTTTTTATTTTTTACTCTGAAAAACAGATATAAAAAAATTATTTTCTCTCAGCTGTTTTTTTTTTTCAAGTTGTAGATTTTTTAATGCTGTTTTCTAAATAGGATACAATGGGCAAGCCATCTTGCCTGAGCTGCTTTATATTAAGCATTTAGACAGTAGTTACAGCAGGTACTGACATATGAGTCTGTGAACAGGATCATTCCATTGACTTCCTATAGAAGTTTTCAAAAGCATGCTCTGTGACCTGGGAAGAATGTCATGGTGCAGGAGGGGGTAAGAGTTACCGGTTGACTAACTCCTATTGCGAGTTGTGGTGGACCTGTGTTATCTGTACACATTGGTGTTACCTTTCAGTGTCTGTTCTGATAATGAGGAGTCTATTATTAGCCTAGTGGTCAAAGTGAAAACTCTAGATTTAAAAAATAAAATTTTGAATAGTGATATGGAAAATAAAAAAAAAACAACCAAAAATTCGTACAAAAAAAGGTTTAACATAAAACATGATTAAACAACAGTTCATTTTCTGATGACACATTCCTTAACTCCTTGAACACAACATATCAAGCATGTTTAAAAACCACAACCCCCTTTTATAGGAATTCAGAGTCGTCTCAGTCACAGTGCAGTTAGGCTGTATCAGAGATTTGCAACCACCCTGCACCAGTGACTTTTAATTACCTTAATAAGCGGCTGCATAGATTTGCAAATGAACAACTGCAAAACTGAACAGCTACTAAAAATCAATTGTTTGTATCGTGTTCAATGCTGGGCATTGGCTATGCAGTTTTGCCAGTTGTTCATATGTAAATCCATGTGCTGCTAGTAACAAATTTAAAAATCACTAGGTAGGCGTCACTGTTCTCGGCTGCATCCCAGCTGCACTGTAACAACACCAAGACTGTGTATTCCCCACTAGGGGATGTTCCACACGGCGATTTTAGATACTGTTTTAGATGTGTGTTTGAATACTGTGGTTTATGGAACCACTAAACGGGACCCAAACACGCATCTAAACTCGTGCAGTTATTTACTTTGCTTTAAATGTAAAACACCTTTGGCGTTCAGAAAAATTAAACACCGATGCATTTTACTGCGTTTTTCTGATACGTCTTTGGATCTGTTTAAAGAATCCAAGTCAATTTTTGATCTGAAAGACCAGCAGACGCCCATTTAAAAACTTAGGGTGTTTTTCTGCAGCAAAAACGCACCCAACATGCACCGCATTTTGAATGTTTGGTTGGATTGTTTTTACGCAGCGAATTTAATTGTTTTTTTGGATTTGAAAACATACCCAAAAAACCCCAGAGGATTATCACCAGCTTCTTGCGGGGTGACTTCGGTATTTATTTGCGCGAATAGGGTTTTAAAGGGTTGTTCACTATGAAGATATAGTTGAAAATTGGGACCAAAAATCTAAGATGTACGCCTGGTTACTTTTGACAAGTGCACGGTTTTAGAGAAGGGGCTGGTTTACATGTGTTAGCAACGGTGTTTTTTTACTGGTCGGGGAAGAATTCTGTCCTGCCCAGGTCGTGCACTGCAAAGGAAAAGGCAGTTAAAGGAGGGGCAGGGATTGTTATTGGCAGGCAAGGGGGGAAAAAAATAAAGAGGATACTCACAAAACCCCTTCGCATGCCCTCTCACTGCTTCTCCCTGTGCCCCTATCCCCCAATCCCTGCCCCTCCATTAACTGCCTTTCCTTTGATGTGCACACCTGGGCTGGACAGAAAGCTTCCCTGACCATAAAACAAACTCCGTTGCTAAGCACATGAAAACCCACCCCGTTCTCTAAAACGAAAGCACTTTGTCAATAGTAAAAAAGGACAAAATCCTTAGATTTTTGGTCCCCACATTTTCAACATAATTTTCGTAGTAAGAAAACCCCCCTTTAAGTACAAAAATCTTGGTGCTATGAAAATTATTTTCATTGTGAGACAACAAAGCTTCACTACTATTTCCGTGCAGAGAAAACGAAATGTTGTAAGGAAATGCTTCAAACCATTGTCGTTGAAAAAACCACTTTTTCAAGTGGTACTTTCAACAACGCTAAAGAACGGTACTGCAGCATGTACCCTGTGTGAAAAAAGCCTTTTAACATAGGCTTTACACAAAGTTATCAACCAGCCCCAACCAACAAAATTGGTGGATTTTGGCGGGGGGGCCCTTATGGGGGGAGCAACCTTGTTTTTGCCAGTTGGAACAAAATGATCACACCCCAAGGGAATGGGGTTTCCCTTGGGTGCTGTTAGTTTGTGTCATGTGCAGCAACACACTTCTCGGGTCTTTTTTTTTTTTTACTTTGATGGACGAAAAATGCAATTTGAAAACCCAGGAGGGAACCAAACCTAATAGTAAAAATATTCAGCCTAGTTTTTACTTCCCAAAGTATTTAAAGAACACAAAATTTCACATTATTCGTAGCAAAAAACAATTTTTTCTAAATAAAATTTTTTTTACATTTAACATTTGAGTGTTGGACGTGCCTTTTGATAGCGATAATTTTTTTTTTTTAAATATTTAAAGTGACAATAAAAACTAAATCAGTGGGAAATTTTTAAGAGGATCACAGAAAAAGCACTTGCTGGTTTTGGGTGCCATATACCCCAAAAAAAAGTCCGGACCAAAAGTCGTAAATAAAAAAAGAGGAAGAAAAATGAGTTTGGCGTCCCCTCCTACAGTATAACGTGTCCAGGGGTGAACAGCGGCAGAGCGTGCCCATGCTGTCATACCAGGACAATTTTTTTTTGGGTTTTTTATGACCACTTGTCAATTCGCTCAGACCCTTTGTAAAATATAAATTGTTTAAACAGGAGACAAAACTCATACTCTTCATCCATCCCGTCTGTATTTTTTTATTTTCCAAGTTCTGTTTCTATGAGGCTTACCAGTTTTTGGGGATAGGGGGCCTTAGGTCCACGGGGGAATTTCATTCGGGACCCCTCTTGAGTTTTTTTTGGGGGCCCCATTAGTGGAGTAAAATTCGGGGGGCCACAGCCATATCTGCTGTATATGCCTCTTATCCCTTCCCTGTAGTTTGTAAGCCCTTGGGGGCAGGGACCCTCCCCCCCTGTTACCAGTTTTTTTTAGCCATTTATTGTCACTTTTTTTAATTGTTTGCCCCAATTTTTAATTTATTACCCCCCTGAAATGACAGCACCCGGGAATTTAAAGGGGCGCTCCAAAATAAATGTAAAAATTAATAATTAAAATACTTTTTTTTTTCTCTGTTTTCCCCCAAGATTTTATATGCAGTTCAAATGAAGCCCCAAAGGGGCCCCCCAAAGGGTTTTTTCCCTCCCCCCTTTTGTGGATAGCCCAAAGCCAAAGGGCCCGTTTTTACTTGTCACTTCTATCTTGCTAAATTTATTTAAAATAGAGGGAAAAATGGTTGGTTTTTGCAACCTTTATTATTAAATCTAAAACCTCCTGCTTTCCATCAGAGGCATAACTCGAATCTTGAGTCCTAATAAAAAAGGAAAATGGGGCCCCCCCAGCCATTTATGTTTACTTACTTTAAACTGGATTTCTTTTTAAAAGGGCCAAAGGGCTATTTGGGGCCCCTTGGGCCCGGAAAGGGCGCAGTACCACCATTTTTTTTTCCCCCCCAAATGGCATGTCCTGCTTGTCATTTACCCCAACTGTTGACTTTTTTTTGAACAACGCCAATCTTTAAACATTTTCTATAGTTTATAAAAGGGGGGGGAAAATTTTTTTTGACATTTTACCTAAAATACTTTTAGGCCCTTTCCCAAATTTTATTTACATGATTCAAATTGTTTTAAAACTTTTTTGGGCCCAACACACAATTGGCAAAGCATCTGATTAAAAACCCTAAATATTAAATATGGGGGGAAAAAAAAAAAAATTCTTTTAGATTAGGCCTGCGCTGATCTTCTTTGCAGACTTATGGGGGGCCATGTAATGGGTGGGTGGGGGGTTTTTATACATCTTGTTTTGTTGCTAAAGGAATGAAAAAAAACATTGAAATGTATTTTATGATTAATCTACTTTTATTTTAAAGGGTTATTATGTTAAAAACATTTTCTAATTGCACCCTTTTTCCCTTTAAATATTTTTTTATACATAAAAAATTTAAATACTTTTTAAATTTATAAATTTTTTTTTTTCCTTTTGCATTTATCCCCATTTTTCCTAAAGGGAAAAAAATAATACAAAATTGCACCTTATTATATTTGCCCCTATTCAAGAGGCCAAAGTGCCCAATCTTTGACATTTCGGGTTTTAGAAATTTCAAATATAAAAAAAAAACTTTCCGGGGACATCTTTTATTATAGCTCTTGTTGTGCGGGTTCCTCTTTTACTATCCTAGAAATTTTATAACTAATTCAGTCAAAATGGGTGTTTTTAATTTTTTAAAAAAGTGTGCACCTGCAAACACCCCTGTAAACCCAGCTGCGATAAACCCTTTGGGAATCCCCCCCTGCAGAGCTTATATTTTGCCAGGGAGGTTGTTTACCTGACTTAATAAAAAGTTTCCCCACTCTTTAGAGCTTTGTACCCTTGTGTTCCCTACTTTTTATAAATCCCCCTGCGGGTTCATATCGGGGTAAGGGTTTATTTCCCAAGGGCGTATTGGGTGGGGCTATTTCGGCCATAATTGTGCTGTGTCCCAGCCGGGAAAATTAAAAATTTTGGATGGGGCCACCCCCCCCCACCCACATTTTAAAAACACCCAGCTTTATAGCAGCGCACTTTAGTATGGGGCCAAACGCCATTTTGGAACATACCCTTTAACAGGAATACCCTGGGACCAACAGATTTTAGTGTCAATCACTGCTGTAGACCGGGGCCCCGGCCTGAGCAGGATGTGTGAGACTAAAGTTTGGCTGTGGTTCTGTGATCTGCATAAATAGTGAAAAAACCCCCTTAAAGTAATCTATATCTAAATTTGGCAAAAACAGCATAAATGAGATTTTGGGGGCCCTACCTGCACTAAACCCAACACTTTTTTAAAAAGGGAACCATTTCGGGTAGTTTATTTTTCCCTTTTTGGGAGAGCAGGATATGATAGAGGGAGAGAAGCTGACCCTCTGGGGAAAATTTTAAAGGTTATATAAATAGGGGAAAGGGGGAGCTGAGCTCGGGTGATATATAGGGTTATATTATAGAGGGAAAGAAGCTGAGCTCTGTGGTATATAGGGTTAATATAGGGGGGAGAGAAGGGAGCTCTGTGGAAATATGGGGTTATATAAATAGAGGAGAGGAGCTGAGCTTTTGTGATTTATAGGGTTTTTTGTAGAGGAGGGGAAACTGAGCTCTGTGATATATGGGGGTTATATGATAGGGGGGAAAAAAGCTGACCCTCTGTGGTAAATGGGTTAAAAGATAGAGGGAGAAATTTGAGCTCTTTTGATATATGGGTTTTTTATTGATTAGGGAGAGAATTTAAAGTCTCTAAATTTTTTGGGTTTATTGAAGGGGAGAGAAGCTGAGCTCTGTGATATAGGGTTATAAGATCAAGGGAAAAAAAGGGGCTGAGTTGATATAAAAGGGTTATAAGATAGGGGAGAGAATTTTAAGCTTGTGATATATGGGGTTATATGATAGGGGAGAAAAGCTGAGCTCGGGGATATTTTAGGGTTTTTTTAATAGAGGGAGAGAAGTTAAGCTCTCTGATATATGGGGTTATATAATTGAGGGAAGAAGCTGGGGCTTTGTGAAAATATGTGCCCATATGATGAGGAGAGGAACGAGCTCTGTGTTATAGGGGAGAGAAAGCTGAGCTCTGTGTTATGGGGTTTTAAAAAGATCAAAAGGGGGAAGAAGGGCCGGCTCTGTTTTAAAAGGGTTATATGATAGAGGTGGAAGTTAAGCTCTGAAAACTTTAAAGGGCCCAAAAGATAGAGGAGAGAAGTGGCTCTGTGTTATAGGGGGTTTAAATTTATAGAGGGAGAAAAAACTGAGCTCTGTGAAAATATAGGACTATATGATAAGGGAGAGAAGTAAACTCGTGATATATAGGTTTTATTTATGATATTTCAATGGGTAGATCCCCACTCCTCTCCTTGGGCCCCCAAACCGGGAAATGATATGGTGCTCCCCAGAAAAAAAAAAAAGGAAGGGATAGGGACAGACAGGTTTTCCCCAATTTTATAGTGTGTATTTAGATGTTATGGGAAAAAATATCGATAAATGAATTTGCTACCTGAGCTTGTTGTACAGGGAAATGGTACAACAATTTTAGAAGGATTTAAATCAGTAGGTTATCCCCATCAGCCCCCATTTCCCCCAAAAGTCCCTCATGCACCTAAACCCAAAAAGGGGCAAGGAGGAAGTTATAAAAGTATTTGATCCACTTCGGGCTGTCCAGCCACAAAAAGGGGGATAGAGGAAAGTGTTTGCGCTTTTTTTATTTTAAAAAAATATTTTAAAAAAAAAATTCCTTCCGTTTAAAAATAAAGGGGAAAGATTAAAAAATCCTCGGGATTTTCTGAAAATTTTATTTTTAAAATATAAATATAAAAATCAATTAAAAAAAAAAACCAACGCTTTTGGTGCTTCCTCGCCCCGCTTCCTCAGGGGGGATTTCTGACAATATTCCAAAACCCTTTTCCCCTTCTAAAATAGTCTAAAAAGGGCGCCACCTCTTTTGTGAAAGTACCCAATTTTTAGGGCCCCCTTACCCTTTTCCCTTATACATACAATAAAAAAAAAGTATTCATATGTCAAAAAATTTCACAATTTTTAAAAATTGCAAACGCTGCACTACATCCTTTAAAACGGAAAATAAAACCATTACCTGTTGTACTTTTTTAATTTCCTTTCCTCCCTCTTCGGACTGTGAATTACCTCCAGCGGCCCCTCCCGGAAAGGAAAACGGGAATTTTTTCCTCTTACCCCGGAGTCATGACTTTCCGGCCCTGACTCAAGTGGGCATTAGCATGCTCAATCCCAGGACTAATCCAGGAGCCCCTGTTTTCCCCTCAGACTATTAGAAGCTCCCAAACTGGGGGAAATGGGAACTTTTTTGGGGGGGAAAAAAAAAAAAAAAAAAAAATTCCCTTTTTTTCCCCTCTTTTTTTTTTTTCTTCCCTTTTTTTCCTTTTTTTCCCTTTCCTTCCCCCCTCCCTGTGCCCTTTCTACTCGCCTTAATAAAAAAAACCTCTTGGGTTTCGTTTAAACCTGCGGGTTAAGGGTATTTAAAATTTTAAAAATCCAGTTTCATTTCTTTGTTTTACAATTTCCCGGAGTCTATCCGTTAAAAACCCTTTTGAATAAAATCGATGGGGTTTACTTTTAAAATTTTAATTGGCCCCTCTGGGTTTTTCATCCCGAACAGTCTGGGAAGGGGGTTTTTCAGTCCCAAATTTTCCCTTTTTTTTAAAAATTTTATTGTGATTTTTCATCCATTTGGGGGAAATTTTGGGGGTTGTCCTCCAATTCTGCTTACCGGGAGCTTTCAAGGATTTGGGTAAAACCACCCTAACAAGATCTACAGTTCAAATTAAAACGGAACTTTAATTTTTTTATTTGTGAATGTGGGACGAAAAGACTGTTCCTATTTGCAAATAGAGCAACATTTACAGGTGGGAAAAAAGGGACAAATTTTTAATTCCCCTTTCCCCATGGCCCCCTTTTAAAACCCCACAAGGTTTTTTTTTTCGTATTTCCTTTTCTCGGGATTTGGGGGCCAATGAACTTTTTATGGTTTTTTGGGTCCCTTTTGTATGGATTACTTTGGGTTTTAAAAGGGAAACGAAAACTTCAAAAACGGGTCCAAAAGTAGGATACCCCAATGTTTTTTTAAGATGGAAAATAATTCAGAATGTTGGGATGAATATATTTTAACTAGATTATTTTTAAAAACACCCCCCGTACTATCTTTTTTTTGGGGGGAAAAAAAATATTCCCTCTGGTTTTTTTTTTCGGCCCCTAATTTTTGCCTCCTCAATAAGGGGTTTTTGGGGTAACCCCTTTTCCCAAACCTTTCTGAAAAAATTTGGCCTTGCCCCGATTTGAAATTACATCTGAGGTAAAAATTTTTTCGGACCCCGCCGAAAATTTTCCAAAAAAGGGGACATTTCTCGTCCATTTTTTGTAATGGTTTCTGGGGAAAGTAAAAAAAGTTGTTTGAGTCCACTTGTTTAAAATGGGGGTTTTTTGGTTTCAGATTCCCTTTTCATGGTACAGATATAGTAAAATATTGGATGGCATCCTTATTTATTGGGGGGAAGTTAAAACTTATGCCTGGGGAATTTGTATTTTAAAACATATAAAAAATTTGCTGGGTTTCCTCCAAAGTGACCTCCATATAATTTCAAAATCGTTTTTTGAACCCTTTTTAGTAGACGATGGGGGGGTCTGATTTTATCTTGAAAATAAAAATTTCTTTAGTATAATGGGGCCCAAACCTCAGCGGTTTGGGACGGCGATGGGACAAGGGGTTTCCCCCCTTGGGTGGGAAAACCCGTTTATGGGTAAATTTGAAGATCAAAATATCCTCTCAAGATTACTATAAATACAGGCGAACATCCCTCATTAATAAGAGGTTTTTAGACGACTTGGGTATTCTTTTGGGTGGCCTTTTGGGGGAAGCACTAGTTTTTTTTTATGATTTTAAAAAACAAAAATTTTGCAGGCATAAAAAATTAACCCTTTCCCTTTTTTTAAAAAAAGGGGTGCCCTCCAAATTTTGAATTTTTTCGTACCATGATAAGGGTTTGGTTGCACAAAAACCATTTTAAAAAAAGTGGACTCTAACAACTTTTTACATATTTTTCCCGTAACCCCTTTTCAAAAAATGGACGAGAAAGTACCTTTTTGGACAATTTCGGCGGTCCGGGAAAAATTGTACCTCAGGGGTCATCTTCAGGAGCCCGGGCCCAAAACTTTTTGAAAGGTTTAGGGATAAGGGTTACCCCAAAAACCCCTTTTTGGGGGGGGGCAAAAAATTAAAAGCCGCCCAAAAAAAAAAAAACAGAGGGAATAAAGTCTTCCCCCCAAAAAAAAGATAGTACGGGGGGGGATTTTAAAAATAATCTAGTTACATCATTTTTCATTCCCAAAAATTTAATTATATTCCATCTTAAAAAAACTTGGGGTATCCTACGTTTGGACCCTTTTTAAGACTCCCGATTACGTTAAAAAACCCGTATCACATACAGAAAGCCAAAACCATAAAAATTTCAGTGGGCCCCCCTCCAGAAAGAAATTTCAAAAAAAGAAACCCGTGAGGGTTTAAAGGGCCAAGTGGAAAGGAATAAAAAATGTGCCTTTTTTTCCCCCCCCGTAAATGGGTTTCTCTTTTTTTTTTGCAAATAGGTACAGTCTTTTCGTCCAAAATTCACAAATGAAAAATTCAAGATCCTTTTTAATTTAACTGTAATCTTGTTTTGTGGTTTAAACTTATCACTTGCAGCTGCGGTAAGCAGTACGTTGGGGGGAACAACCAAAAAAACTTCCCAATGGAAAGAATAATCACAGAACAAATATTAAAAAAGGGAAAAAGACTGTACAGCCCCTTTCCCGGGCAAGTTCTAGATGAAAACCCCGTGGCAATTATAAATTTAAAAAAATACAAACCATCGATTTTATATCAAAGGTTTAAAAGGGGGTAACTCCAGGCAATTTTTAAACAAAGAAATGGGACTGGATCTTTAAATTAAATACCCTTAATCCCGCAGGTTTAAACGAAGCCCCCGAGGTTTTTTATTAAGGACGAGTTTGAAAAAAACACAGGGAAAGGGGGAAGGAAAGGAAAAGAAGGAAAAAAGGGGGAAAAAAAAAAAAAAGAAAAAAGAAAAAAAGAGGAGGGGGAAAGGGGGGAAAAGAAAAAAAAAAAAAAAAAAAGGGAAAAAAAGGAAAAAAGGAAAAGGGGAAAGGGAAAAAAAAGAATTTTTTTTTTTTTTCCCCCTCACATGTTTTCCCCTCCTCTAGTGGCAGCTTTTTAATAGTCCGAGGGAAACGGGAGCTCCTGCGATCTAGGGCCTGGGGAATTGAGCATGCTAATGCCGACTTGAGTCAGACCAGTGATGTCACCCGATCCTGGCCCGATGACGAAAACTTTCCCGTTCCTTTTCCGGGGGGGGCCGGGCCCCCCCCCCCCCCCGCCGGGGGAAAATTCACAGTCAGAAGAGGCAAAAGGAAATTAATATGTTAACCCAAAAAGGTTAAAGGTTTTTTTGTTCAAGTTTTTTTAAGGAGTAGTGCAGCGTTGGGAATTTTAAAAAGCTTGTGGGATTTTTTGACATATGAATTCGTTTTTTTATATGTATGTATAAGAAAGGATAAGGGGGACATAGGATTTGGGGCTTTCACAAAAAAAGGTGGGGCCCTTGTAGACTATTTAGAGAAAGGAGATTGGATATTGTTTAAATCCTGAGGAAAGCGTGCGAGGATGCACGCAAAACGCTTTTTTTTTTTTTTTTAAAAATTATTTTTTTTATATTCTTTTTTTAAAAATAAAAAATTTTCATAACTTTTTGAGGATTTTCTAATCTTTCCTTGATTCTAAACGGGAAAGGGTTTTTTTTTTATTTTATATAAAAAAAAAAGCGCTAGCACTACCTCACTCCCATTTCGTGGCCCGGAAGCCAGAAAATGGGTCAAATAGCTATAAGGTTTATTTGATAGGGGAAAAAAGCTGGGCACTGTGAAAATATAGGGTTATATGATAGAGGAAGAAGTGAGCTCTGTGATATTTCTTTATGCCTGGGCAGACCCCCAAACTTCAGTTTGGTCGCCGGGGCCCCGGCTGTGGCGAAGAAAACCGTGGGGGTTTTTAAACAATACTTTTTTATGCTTATTTTCCAGTGTGAACTGAGTCCCCTTTCCCTTTCCCCGTGTGTAAATTTAATTTCGGGCCAAAGCCCCCTGCCCAAACAATCCTCCAAAAAACCCCTTTTTGTTTTTCTTTTGTTCCTCTTTTTTGAAAAGCTTTTTTTCCCTATCTGGGGTTTGAATTTTTTTCCACCTATCACCTCTGCTCTTTTTCCCAGTTCCTTTTTTTTAAGGATTCCCTTACCTGTCCCCTGTGCCTGTTATATTGGGGGCTTTTCCCATACCTTTTTTCTTGCCTGTCTATTGTTGGATTTTTGGTTAACCCGACTCTGCCTTTGGGTTTGACTTTTTCTTTTCCTCCCGAAATTTTTTACTGCCCTTTTGGGGCCCACAGTTTACCGGGGCTTGGGTCGTTTACGTTTTTTTTCCCCTTTTTCTTTGATTTTTTTTACTGGGGTTGCCCGCTTGCTGCCAACCTTGGGTTGCCTACGTTCCCTTAGGCCTCGTTCAAACGGCTTATTTAGAAACCCTTTTTTACAAAGGGTTTCCCATGGAAATAGTTTTGAAATCAGTTTTAAAAACAGTTGCAAATACGTGCCCCCTAAGTGTGGCAGTATTTGTAACGATTTTCCCCACGGATTCACCATTACAATCATTGTGGGGGTGAATTTCCCTCCCGGGGGGGAAAATTTCATTTTGAAATTTTTTTTTCCGGGATTGGCCCCCGTCAATTCCCCGGGGGGCAATCCGGAAAGGAACTTCGCTCGTGTGGGAAAGACGAGCCCCCATTTTTATTGAAATCAATAAAAATAGGCTGTGATTATTTCGGCGGGTTTGCCGCGGATTGCGTCCCTCAATCCGTCGGCAAAAAAACGCGGGGAAATAAGCCGTGTGAAAAGAGGCCTTATTGGGGTTTTGGGATTTGTTTGTCTGGGGTCTTGTGTTTCCACGTATTCCCGTGTAGTTTTTTATTCTTCTTTGGGTT
>JAODAL010047150.1:0-30219 GCA_025379985.1 Phyllomedusa bahiana | reverse complement strand
CCCTATGAGTGTGCTTTTGAGCTCCTCGCTTTTTTCCCATAAGCCATTGCTTTAGCAAAACAGTCGTGAGGTCGGGATGGCAATAAACCCAAAAACTGCCAAAATTTATGGTTCCTCCCTTAAGGAGAGACTTTTCCCCTTCCGTGGGAAATATATACACAGATACGCATGGATCATATACAGACTCCCCCTTTTGGGCCAAGTATGTCCAATGCCATTCTATTTTTGAAAGTCATGATTGTTTGGGGGGCCTATTTGGGGCCTTCCCTTGCAAGCATCTCTAGTGATTTTAAAACCCTTGTGGTTGTAAAAAATATAGTTTACCAATCCACATTTTTGTTAATAGTTATCCGGATAAAGTATTCAAATCCTGTTTTTCATGGTCTCTAGTTTTGAATCATCGGGCACCCCTCTGGGCTGTCCTAGGCGTCAGGTACGCAGTGGGTCAAAATACTTTTGGGTTTGGGAGTTAGGATCTTTTTGTATTTTTATGGGGGGGAAGTGATTCCCTTCCCCTTCTTCCGGGGAAATATAGTAATGGCTGACGGCTTTGGTAGGCCTTTCTCCTGACCTTTTTCCAAGGAGTCTGGACTGATCTTCATGTCACCCCCCCCCCCCACAAAGGGCATCAGCTACTGTTTGTACTTGATTCATGAGTTTTTTCCTTTGGGACATTCTATAGGCGTTAATTTTAAAGGGTTTTAATTTACCTAAGTTCCCCCCCTTCCCTCCAAGAGAAACAGGTAAAATTCCCAGGATAATGGTAATTCCCGGTCGGGGGTGGGTGTTTGAGTTATAAAAGGGTCGACTTTCCAAGTCTCACAAGTGGATCTGAGGGGATTTGTTAGCAAACAAACAAGGCAGCATTTTTCAGATGCGTGTTGGGCATGGGACTGACCCAAGGGCGTGGCGGGGGGTTGAGCATCATAACAGTTGGGTTACTGTTGGGTGCGGAATACTTTTTTCCATTCCCCCAAAGATTTATATAATTAAACCCAGTTTCCATGGCATTGTTTTTTCAAAGGGTTTTGGGTTTTGGGAAACCCACTATCATTTCTTTATGATTTTTCCACTCAACCTTTACTATTTTGGCGTTTTTGGTTTTTTTTTGGGCTTCACTTTTTGTCCATTCGGGGTTTTCCCGCCATATCACAATTCAAACTGGGTGAGGTAACCTCCATAACCATGGGATCCAAGAAAATAAGTCCCTTTCATCCTGAGGCCCGGGGTTTTCTATAGTTAAGATTATTTGGTTTTCCTCTACCATCGACACAGGGGGGTTTAAAACAGAGTCCATTCTAGTAAGAAAAGGTTTTTTTACCATTCCTGTTTCCTGTTTTAATGCAGTTTGGGGTTTGTACCCCCAAAGTTTTTTCCCAAGTTTTTCCCCCCCGCGGCCCCCCGGGAATTCAGCCCTGGGGCCCCAAAGGGGTTTACACATATATATTTTTGGGCCCCCAAAATACAAAATTAATCAGGGGATCTTCACCCCCCCAAAACCCCTTTTTCCAAGGGGGCCCCTTGGTCTTCAAAGGGGTACGTGCACGGCATTTAGCTAAAATCAAAAAATTAAAATTTTTAAAGGTTGCCACCTGTGAAATTGGAAAAATTTAAAACCCAAAAAGGGTGGTCACCCCCCCTTTCCCGGGGTTATCGCCCCCCTCCTTTGAAATTTACACACATAAAAACCCAATAGAGACGTAAAAAAGGGATAAAGGAGGGGTTCCATGCGACTGGTTGGCCCCACGGTTTTTTTCATAAAGCAATGAAACCCGGGGAAGGTTTTTCCTTAAGTTTCACCGAAGGGGGGTAGCCCGGAGAACTTGGTTTGACCCCCTCAAATCGGGTTTTTCGAGAGGGTCCTTGTCTGTTTTCTTTACCTACACAAAGTCCCCAAGGTTGCAATTTTTGGGGGTTTTTTCTGTTTCTGATTCAGAATCGGGAAATAGAGAAAACCCCTGTGGAAAGGGTTTACTGTCAATTAAATTAAAACAGTTTCCCATAACAACTTTACAAGGCTATCTTTCCCCCGCACAAAATTTGCGGGGAATGAAAATTTGCCCCCCCTTTGGGCGGGCCAAGAAAAATTTGTTCATAGGGCTGAAACCAGTGGGTTGTCTGGGGGTTTTCCCCTTTCAAAATACAAAGCAAGGGCAAGATTTGGGGGCCCCAGGGGAAAAGACTTTTCCCTTTGCTAGCTTTTAAGAATTTTTCTTTTAGGTAGCATTGATAATTTAAATTTTGTTCGGGGCCTCTGGGGATAATTTTGGGGTTGTTTTGGTTCGAGTTCGGCCCCAAACCTTGCTTCCAAATGTCTCTTTTTTACTTCTGCGATGAACGGGGCCCCTTTGGGTCGGATCCCAATAACTGTTGGGTTTAAAACCCACCCCTTTTTTTTGGGTCTGGATTTTTTTCCACGGGTTTTTTTTCGCATTTTTTTTTTGGGGACCGGGTGGGCCCTCCAGCCAGCCCAAAAACCTATCTTTTTATCCAAAGGACATATTTTGAAATTTTCCCCACTCCTGGGCATCTCAAGGGGGGGCCGATCGAATCTTTTTGGAAAAAGGTATAAGGGTTCTACTTTTTGGTTTCCTCGGGGTTTGGTTTAAATTTCCCTTTTGATTGCAAGAAACCCAAAAATTTACAACCCTCTTTGCTTTAATTGATTCCCTGCAGCAGAGATTCCAGGTGCTAAGTATATTTTATTGATTGAAAAAGATCATCTGATTGATTCTTGTGTGTACCGCACCAGGGGCCCCATTGCCTGAAAGCGGGTACAGTGCCTTTGGTAACGGCTTCTTATTTTTCCTCCAAGCCACTTGAGGGTACCCTCTGCTCCTATTTCCTCCCAATTCTTTTTTTTTCCTTTGGGATTTATTTGGGGCATGAAATTGTTTTGGCTGGTGGGCACTTAGGTTCGAGGAATCTTGGGCCCTTTGGTTTTTTTCCCCTCACCCTTTTTTCTTCCTTTTCTTCCCCCCATCTTTTCTTCTTTTTTTCTTAAATTCCCCTTTCCCTTTTTCTTTTTGCTCATACCCGGCCCCGTCCCCTGTTTCCTCTGGAAAAAGCTGGGAGGAAAACTAAAACCCCTTTGGGCCAGCCTGAAAAGCGTGTAGATGCCTCTTGCTTCATCCGTCTCTATCCTTCCGTGCCTCTGATCTTCAGGACAGCCCCCTGGGCAGGCACGGGAGAGCGTCCACCCAAGGCTTGAAAAACCCTTCATTTTTTCTTGATTGGCTTCCCACTAGCTGTCGGGAAAACCTCGAAAGGGCCCACCAAAGGGCTGACATAAAGGGGCCACCCCATATTTGTGGGCCCCCGGGAGTTGGTGATAAAATGATCGTTTTTTCCTTTCCCCGCAAGCTTGCAAGCTTCAGTAAAAGCCTTGGGGTCTCAAATTTTTCGGCGACTTTCCCAAAAGGAAAAATCCCAAGCCTTCACATTTTCTGAAAGGTAACCCAGCAAATCCTGATGGAATCGCCCTTTGGGTTTTCCGTCTTAAAGTCTGGAACAATCTGTGAAGGGGAATAATTTGGATCCCCAGAGGGGGGGAAGTGATATTTCAGTTTCCAATTATGAAGGCAGTCGGGGAGAGGAAGTCAAATGATGGTAGAATCCCCAAACCCATCCCCCCTTGAAGAGGAAGCAGTTTGGGCCGGGATCAAGAAAGGGAAAGGGCCCTTAATGTGACAGATCCAGCCCTCAAAAAGGGAAATTTTGTAAAAACCGCATTAACGGGTTCCCTTCAGAAAAATGAACAGAACAGGCTTTGCCGGATCGGGGGAAAGGGCCCATGAAGGCAAAAATAGTAACAGAATTTTTTCAGGAAAATACATGATTTCAATCAAAAAGGAAATTTTGTGCAGCAGCAACAGCTCTGAACAATAAGGAACCCGCTTTTTGCAAGGTGGTCCAGAAAGGCCTGAGTGATATCCCAGAGGTCTTATACGATTTTCCCATGATATAAACAAAAAACCCCAAAGGAGAGGGCCCATCATGTTCGGAAAGGAAAACAAAAAAAAACTTGATAACAGGAGGATATAGTCCCCGGGGCCTGGGTATGATATTCTTGATTCGGAAAAAAAAAAGGTGAGAGCTTTCAGAGGAAGTTTTAGTAGTCTCAGAGAGATAATAGAGGCTTCGTTTAAACGCAAGAAAAACTGGATGCATCGGGAATCCATTCACGAGCACTGGAG
This sequence comes from Phyllomedusa bahiana, assembly GCA_025379985.1. Taxonomy (NCBI): domain Eukaryota; kingdom Metazoa; phylum Chordata; class Amphibia; order Anura; family Hylidae; genus Phyllomedusa; species Phyllomedusa bahiana. The sequence goes on along the minus strand of JAODAL010047150.1, from coordinate 26,023 downwards.
ATTAGGCCCCAAAAAGGGTTTTCAATTGGGAAAAATTTTAAAGGGGTGGGGAAAATCATATATAAGGGTCGAAAATGCAATAGAAAAAAATTTTAGGGGTTGAAATAAAATTTGGGAAAAGGGCCCTATCCATTGGGGCCCCCAGAAACAGGTTTACATTTTTCGCCCTTGTGTTGGGTCATATGAAGTGGGTTGAAGGGGTTTTTTGGGGCCTGTAACTGAATGTATTTTTATAGGAATGCGAAGAAAATAATTTGGGTTTAGGAGGCCACAAGATTTTTTTTTGTTGGGGGCCTTGGGTCGACAAGTGGGCCAATGACCAGGTCTTCGGCAGTAGGAACCCAAATTTTGGACTGGTTTCCCCAAAAAGGGAAAAAGAAATTTTTCCCCCGGGGAAAGAAAGGGAGGGGAAAAATGTAATCCCAAATTCTTTTTTCATCCGGAGAGATGAAAGGGTCAGAGGGGGCGAGAAAGGTGAAAGTAGCCCCTTGGGGAAAAGAAAAACCCAGCATACTTTTAGTATTGAAAAATTCAAAATCAAATCCATTTCTTTAAAGATTCAGACAATCTATTGTAGAACATCTCCCCCTGTTTTAACAGGGGCTTGTGAGGTAAATTAAAACATCAACCATGGTTTGAAGACACAGGAAAAGCAAAATTGAGGAAAAACTGGATGGGGAGGGGTTTTTCGTGGGGAAAGGAAAAGGGGGTACATTGGTTTGGTGTTGAAATATTGATTGGTTTCCCCCGGGGAAATCCCGGGCAACTGTTTTTTAAAGGGAGGGGGGGGGAGGGACCAGCGATTATACCCGATTTTTAAAGCATTAGCAGATCTTCCCGACATGAATTTTTGAAATCTCTTTCCCCTTTGTTTACCCAGAATCGTGGTTTGGCTTTAAAAAATTTTTACATCCTCTTTCCCCTGTCCAAACACTTTTTTCCAAACAGGTCGAAAATATTGGGTGCCATCTGTCACAACACTGTTAACGGGTTCTTTCATCAGGGAGCTGCTCTTCAATATAAAACTCACCGGCCCCCTTTATTAGGTACACCCGTCCCCAAATCTCGTTAAAAATTAATTTTCTAATCAGCCAATCACAAGGGGGCAACTCAGTGCATTTAGGGATGAAAACATGGTCAAGACAATCTCCCCGCAGTTCAAAACCCAAACATCATTAAAGGGGAAGAAAGGGGATTTGAGTGCCTTTTTAACGTGGGATGGTTTTTTGGGGCCCGAAGGGGTGGTCCCGAGTATTTCAGAAAAATTTTGACTCCTGGGATTTTCACGCAAAAACCATCCCCAAGGGTTTTTTAAAAAGAAGGTCCGAAAAAAAAAAAACATCCAGTGATCGGCAGACCCGGGGGGCGGAAAAGCCTTTTGAAGCCCCGGGTTTAAAGGGGAAAGGGCAAATGGTTCGAGCTGATAGAAAGGGAACAGTGACTCAAAAAAGCCACCCGTTACAAAACCAAGGTTAAAAAGAAGAGCATCTCTGAACGCACAAACGGCGAACTTTTAGGCAGATGGGCTACAGTAGCAGAAAACCACACCGGTTTCCACTCCTTTCCGCTAAGAAAAGGAAATGAGGGTTCCAAATTTGCCCAAGCTCAACGAAATTTTTCAGTAGAAGATTTTGGGAAAAAAAAGGGCCTGGTCTGATGGGGTCTCGATTTCTGCTGCACATTCGGGTGGTAGGTCAAAAAATTTTTGGGGCAACAAAAATGAAAGCATGGATTTCCCTCCCCTTGTACCCAAAGGGTTTAGGCTGGTGGGGGTGGTGCATGGGGTGGGGGGAAAATTTTTCTTTGGGACTCTTTTGGGGCCCCTTGGGACCAATTGACATCGTTTCAAAAAACCCCTTAGGAATCTAAAAAAACGAAGAATTGAGGCAGTTCGAAGGCAAAAGGGGGGGCCCAAACCCGGGTTTCAACATTGGGGTAAACCCAATTAAAATGGGCCGGGGGAGTGTATTCCAGTTTTGTGGGCCATCCGGGTTTAAAGATCCCCAATTTCGGGGAGTTTTAGCAACCCCAAGTCCAGCTTGGGAGTTGCGGGGGTTTTTCGCTGTTGGGATTGGCAATTTTGGTTTTGGGAGCTAGCGATCATCCATGGTAGAAAAACGAGTCAAGGGGTTTCGGACAAACTAGGGAAGGAAAGGTCCCGGGTCCCCCGTGGGTAGGGGGAATTTAAAGGGGGGGGAGGGGTTTTAAAAGCCAAAGATCAATTTGTGTTTGGGAAGCATAGGTTTAAAGGGGGGGGCAAGGGAAAATTTTTGGGGGCCGAGGCCCCGGGAAATTTCTGTCTGGTGAAAAATTTAAAAACATGAAAAATGGGGGATCATCAGAAGTAATGTGCACAGGCCCGTTTATAGTGTTCGAGGGTCCCGGGCATAATTTACAACCCGAGGCCCAGCTTTATCTAGTAGCAAAGGGGGGGAGAAAGGGAAAGGGGGTATCAATATGGCCGGGCCCGGGGGAAATGAAACCCGGGAAAAGTTTGGATTTCAGGGGAAAAAAGGGAACAAGTTCGGGTGCATCAAGATGGCTGACAACAGGAAGAGGGGACAAGTCTTCACCAATATGGGTGACACCAGGAAGTGGGGAACTGACCCCTTCAAGATGGCCGCCACGGGAGGAGGATAAGGAGGGCGGTTCCGGAGAGTCACTCCCTGCAGGACCGGAAGAGACGGGCAGATCAACAATTTGCACAGAACCATTAGGACGTGGAGGGGGAGGTCCTTGGCTCTGACAACGAATGCATAGGCCATTGGCAACTGGACTTTTCCATCCGCACTTCTGACAAACCCATGGAGGTTCATAAAGATAATACAGTAAATCCCCATTGTCATCCATAACTGCAATTTCCATAAAATTTTCACGTGCAATATCAATTGAAGTTCTGTGCCATGCCAAAGCATTGTGATACAAATTATTATCTAAAAGAGATTGTGAACAGTCAAGCAACGCGTGTTCCCAAGAAGCAACATTGAGACGTCCGCCCCTGTGAATATTGCAAATACGCATAAGAGTAGGATATTGCTCAATAAACCTGCTACCTTGTCTGCGCAGAACAAGAGCAGCTGGTGAGAAGCACGAAATAAGATCATGATTAGCAGCTGATGAAGACAACATCGTGAAATAATAAAAGTGGTCTGTGGTTAATGTCTATAATTAGCGCTGTGAAGGGACAGCGCCCATGGCTGAAACAACTATGTACCTGAGCGCACACTGGCAGACAAGATATTTAAACACTCTCTGTCTCTACAAGCAGTCTTAATTAAAAAAAAAAAAAAAATTGCTTTCTTTGCGTAAAAACGGGAAGTAATTTCAGACTTCAATGTGCGTCTGTCCGAGATCAGATAAAACAGGAAATAACATTGCAGACAAGCAGTTATTTCAGCCTCTACCTAAAACTAACCCTAAAACATCTAAAAAGGAAGGCAGCTCATCAATTGAATGGAAGGCACCTAACTCTGACCCTGACTAATTTATCTGAAATAGCGTATCGTAACTACCCTCCTGACTGCTCTAAGGAAAAAATCCTAGCGACAGGTTTCTACTATTCTAACTGAATGATAGGGAGACCTATGAAAAACTTAAAAGTGACCCTACTGTTAATTATACTGACAAATTACGATCACTATTGCAGAAAGGGAAGCAGATAGGATTCCTATCTAGTAGATTAGCTGTAAAGCTATTACCTCTTTCTCCATCCAGACCATACTGGTACTTTCTACCAAAAATACACAAATCATTGCAACAACCTCCAGGTCGCCCTATTGTGGCAGGTAGAGGTTCAGTATCGGAGCCACTGTCCCAATATTTGGATTGGCTTTTACGACCTATTCTAAATACTAGTCCATCGTTTTTGCTTGACACTAAAACATTATTACAAACTCTATCTAATTTTGCTGTGTCCCCTGATTTTAGACTGGCAACAATCGATGTTGCCAGTCTTTACACTAAAATAAGACATAATTTCTAGAGGATGGTGCCGCACGCCAATGGAGCTCTGTGGCTGCTCAGTGGAAAGGCCCAATGGCTAGAGTCCAAGATAAAGATAATCCACGGCACTCCTAATTAGTATTTAATAAAGGGAGTATTTTATTTACACAGAAATAAGCAATAACAGCTCTCCATTAATTGCAAGATGCAGAACATAGATAGAGGTAAATTTCCACAGTCCAACGTTTCGGCCCAATGGAGAGACTCTCCTGCACCTATCGCTTACCACACACGTCCTTGATAAAGGCCATTGGGCCGAAACGTTGGACTGTGGAAATTTACCTCTATCTATGTTCTGCATCTTGCAATTAATGGAGAGCTGTTATTGCTTATTTCTGTGTAAATAAAATACTCCCTTTATTAAATACTAATTAGGAGTGCCGTGGATTATCTTTATCTTAAAATAAGACATAAGGATGGCATTACAGCCATCAAGTCATTTTTAGGTAGGACTAATAGGAATTCAGAGCAGATTACATTTATTTGTGAGGCACTAAATTATGTACTCAGTCACAATGCTTTTCAATTTGAGGAGGCGTGGTATGCGCAAAAAAACAGGAACGGCGATGGGCACGCCAGTCGCGCCCACTTTTGCTAATTTATTTCTGGCCTTTGGGAAGAGAATTATATTTATGACACCAAAAATCCATTTATCAAATACATAGCATACTGGACTAGATTTATTGACGATATCCTTATAATATGGTCTAGATTGGAGGCAGAGTTTAATGATTTTCTTGTATATATTAATGAGAATGATGTCAATATGGAATTCACCTCCCAGTTTGGTGACAAATCAGTTATTTTCCTGGATATAGTGATTTCTATTGAAAATGACAGTATAGTTACTAGGGGGCACCGTAAATCAACAGCGGTGAATGCTTTGTTACACTCTGATAGCTTCCATCCGGAGCACGTTAAACGCTCATTACCATATGGACAGTTCTTGAGGTTGAGAAGAAACAACAGTGAATATCATGACTTCTTTGAACAAGCAATGGATCTATCAGGTAGACTAAAGGAAAGAGGGTACAGTGATTAATTAATATCAAATGCACTTACCATGGTAATTAATCAAGATAGACATGAGATTGTGTTTAGGAAAAAGGTAAGACGGAAGAATGAAAGATCTATTTTTTCTTTTGAATACAGTAATATGTCCAATGTGATAAGGAATGTAGTTAGAAAGAATTGGCATATTTTGGCAAGTGATATTGACTTACAACCACAAACAAAAGAACCCCCGATTTCGTAGATTTCATTAAGGGATGAATTAGTGCATGGTAGGATGAGGGCTTACAGAGAAAAGAATTGGCTAGCAGGTTTTAGTCCACAAGGGAACCATAAATGTGGAACGTGTTCATTTTGTGGTCAAAATGGTGACAGGCAAGGTAATCAGGAGGAGGAATTACACATGAAGTTAAGGATCTAATAACGTGTCGTACTAAATTTGTTTTTATATGTAATGTGGTGCCCCCGCGGTTATTTTTATATATTGGAAAACAAATTTGTTTCCCTTGGGTTTTTGAGAATTTGAGAAAAAACAAAACTCTATTCGTTAAGAACAAAAAAGGTGCTCCCAGATTCGTGGCACATATGTGTGAAGCACATAATAGTAATCCCTTATGGTTTCATTTTGAGGCATACAGAGAATAATTTATTCATGAGGTGGAGTTAACATACATACTAAACTTCTACAATGTGAGGCGCAGTGGATTCTGTGTACGGAGGTCCTTGAGGTGTTAGGTTTGAATGATAGAAATGATCTGTCCTCCTTTCTGTAAGATGTTGCGATTTCCATTGTAACTGTATGTCTATTGTCACTGTGTTGTTGTTACTTTGTAGCCGGTTGTATCCGGCAAGGAGGTGGTTATAAGACACGCTGTCGTCACTTCCGGGTAAGCCTTGACAAAGCGCTGTATAGCGCGAAACGGTCGTCGGCGTTCTTGTTGCCACCCATCCGTGATTTTATGCTGCTTATGTTGGATTAAAGAAGATTTAGTGATTGGTGAGTGCCGCCTGTTCTTCTATCTTTTCAATAAGACACAACAGAACGCTTCCTCTCTAGGCACAGGGCACTATCGATTCGGCAAGGTGCTAAGGAAGGGGCAGGGCTTAAATAGGTGAAACGGCAGGACAGCAAGAGCGCACGCCTGAAACACAGCAGGAGCATGGCGAGGCAAGTGGGCAGAGCTGCTCGCAGCGGGACATGGCGCCGGGGTGCAGGCGTGCCTGTGACATAGATGTAATAATAAAACAAGTTATAGTGACCGGGATTCTGGAGAAGGGTCTGGATACATTTCTAGATGTAATAATATAGCACATTATAGTGACCGGGATTCTGGAGAAGGGTCTGGATACATTTCTAGATGTAATAATAGAAACAAGTTTAGTGACCAGGATTCTGGGGGAAGGGTCTGGATACATTTCTAGATGTAATAATAGAACAAGTTATAGTGCCCCCGGGAAATTCGGAGAAGGATTTTGGATACATTTCGAGATAACATAACAAGTTCTAGTGAGCAGGATTCTGGAGAAGAGTCTGGATACATTTCTAGATGTAATAATATAACAAGCTATAGTGACCAGGAAATTCTGGAGAAGGGTCTGGTACAATTTCTAGAGGGTATAATAGACAAGTTCTAGTGACCAGGATTCTGGAGAAGGGTCTGGATGCATTTCTAGATGTAATAATATAATATATTGGAAGGAAGTCTGACTTTTTTCAGTATAACATGTTACTATGACATCTAGCTTGGATAATAGACTGAATTGGATGGAATGATGTCTTTTTTTTCAAGCCTTAAAAACTATGTAGGTATGTATTTCGTTATATTAATCAAGTATTCATTGTTGTCTCAGCCTTGGGTGGCAGGGAATCAGCGCTGTTTCCTTCACCAAGAACCACTTGTGCAGCTTGTACGATTCCAAATCCTTCAAGGGGTTGTCTCACTACATTGATTCATGTTACCTCAGTCCTGTTTTCTTGGTTTCACTTTGAATTCAGGGGCATGTTTACTAGCTTCCACTAGGCTGCAGTACTGTAGAAGCCAGGTCTGTAGCTATAACAACCAGTGCTGGCAGCCTATCATATGAGATTTAACAGGTCTGTAGCTATAGTGACCAGTGCTGGCAGCCTATCAGGAGAGAGTAAACAGGTCTGTTGCTGTAGCGACCTGAGGAGCTGATGCAGCCCATACAAAAGGGGATATCTAGGAATACGTAGGACACTGTTAATGGACACATATTGCAAAGTGATTTGTTTTTGCAAGATCTTTAACTTAAAAGCAGAAATCCTTGTAGTGAGACGACCCCTTTAAGTGGGTTATGTTAAGTCATGAATGACCAATGAGTATAGAAAATTCAACACTTTCTGCCAACACTGTGCTGGAAAAATAAACATGTAAATTGGGTTTTACATAATTCAATGAACCCAATGTGGATCTTTTTGAATTTCAGGGCTGCAGGTTTGAAATCTAATGTACGGTCTGACGCTGATTAGCTGCAGTTTTAGCCCATTTCCCCAATAAAAGAGCCCTTCCTTATTTTGTGTCTCTTCAATTGAACATTTTTGTTATCCTAACCTAGAGATTGGATCTTTACCCCACACCATTGATTACTATATAATTGTCTGTACATTGAGACCTCATATTTTTCTCTTTTTCCTCTTAGTTCGTCCAGGGGTGAAGGTCTCAGGTCAGGAATCAGACGGGGTCACCAAGCTTCACTGTCAGGTGTATGGATTTTACCCCCGAGCTGTGGATGTGAAGTGGATGAAGAACGGGATAGACCAGGTTCCCTCCTATGAGACCACACATGTCCTCCCCAATCCTGACGGCACCTATCAGATCAGGGTCACTGTGGAAGTGATGCCCCGAGAGGGGGACACTTACTCCTGTTATGTGGAGCACAGCAGCCTGGAGGAGCCTTTACTGGTGAAGTGGGGTGAGTGGGACTTACACTGGGGAATTGACCAAAGGAAGTCCGGGAAACATCTTTTTTAGCTGGTTTTGGGCTGCTATATCCTACATGGATTCTTCCTCTTCATGTTAAAAGATTTCTATGAAAAATGAAGAAAAAACATTTATAATAATATAGTAAGTTGGAAAAAGACACAGGTACATAAAGTCTAACCGATAACGCAACAGTGTTGATCCAGAGGAAGGCAAAACCTCTGTAGGGTGGATGACAATTGTCCCATACAAGGGGAAGACTTCCTTCCCGACTCCAAATACGACATATGCCAATATATAGAAATAAACCAGCAAAGTCTGCTCAATGTGTTTTATCTACTCAGATATTGGCAATTTTGTTTTTGGTAGCCACTTTTTTCAAGACTGAAGCCATATTTGTTGTAATCAATTAGCTTCTCCGTAACTAATCATTAGGGGCGAGATGTCAGAAAAGAGGCGCCGCCACGTCAGTTTTAAAGCGCATTGAATGAGTGTACAGTGCACCCGAATGTATGAACCTGCCATAAATCTGGCGTGTGGTGTGCCTTGCATAGTATTGCATGTCTTATGTGCGTAGCTATGTATCTTAGGCATATTCATATATGTCGTGCCTGGCGCAAACTGCACCTAGTTTTGGTGTACGACTGTTCAAACATATATAGGATAGGGCTACAACAGTTTTATTTGGCACCCAATACTCCAAAAAAAATTGCATCCTTATTTTGGTGTATTTTGCACCCAAAAACTGTCATAGCCCTATTCTATATATGTTTGAACAGTTGTACACCAAAACTAGGTGCAGTTTGTGCCAGGCACGACATATATCAATATGCCTTAGTTATGCTATGCTATGCAAGGTATACCACATGCCAGATTTCTGAATCCACATACGACAGGTTCATACATTCGGGCTCACTCTACACTCATTAAGGACCACATGTATGAAAACTGTTTAGATCTAAAACTCACTTTTTTGCCCATAGGTTACTTAATGCGCCTTAATACTTGCATGGAGGGGCCTCTTTTCTGACATGTCGCCCCTAATATGTAATTTTACCTTATTATCTCATATTTTATTTTATCTTTTTAGATCCCCCACAGGACTCCCCCCGGGCTCTGATCATTGGTGCAGTCACCGCTGTTCTTGTTCTCACATCTGTCGCTGCTGGAGTCATTCTATACAGAAGTAAGTCCCAGGAATAAAGGGCTTGGTGCAGCCTATCTCCCATGGTTTAGGGAGCACCTGCCCAAAATGGGGGCACCAAACTGGACAGCAAAGGGGCGAGGCTTGTGCAAACCTGCCATAAAACGGGCACTCCAAGGGCATCTCCAGTTGTTCCCAGGCAGGTTTAGCCCCAGTCTCCTGCCAAGTTGTGCAGGTCTGGTTTAGAGTGTATAGTGTGCTGTGCATAGGAGGAAATAAATGTAGAATGGTTGCAGGACCCAGACACAGGCAGGTGTTCACACCAAGGTAGCAGGTGTACTAAGATATCAGGCCTACCGATGTGGGGTTGCTGGGAGGTGTAGTGCAGCGGTGCTGGAATAACCCACAGAGACTCTCAGCTTGGGTCTTGCAGGCTGTACCCATTCGGTATTTAATATGTTATCCTATGCAGTCAAGGGTTTGGGCACGCTGTGACACATCAAAAAAGGGTTCCCTTCCTCCCCACGTTCTGGGATGGTTTCAGCGTAAAGTGCCTAAAATTTAGCGTCCAAACAATTGTTTCCCAAACTTTTGAAATTTCCCCAAAGGGAAATCAGCGGCCCAAAGGTTTTACAATTGCTGAAGCCTTTTCCTCTCAAAATTATTGGCTCACCCCCCCCCCCCCCTCCCTGAACATCCCCTAAACTTTCTTTCAAAAACCACAAAAAGATGGGAATATAATCAATCTTTTATACTGCCCAAATTTTTAAGTGGCCATCAGGGGGATTTGAAGCTGGTCCAAATATTTGCAACCAGCCTGTTGGGGACAAAAACATAGTTTCACAAAAGGTCACGCCTACAACACCTAACGATGTAACATCTCTGGAAGAAAGCTGATTTAGGATTTTTGGGTCACCAGATTTTGGAATTGGGGCCCTTTTAGCCCCTGGAAGGGGAGATACGCTAAATTGTGCATGAACTAAACCATTTTTAATCTATTAAATGTTTTTGCCATAAATGACCATTTAGGGTGCAAAATGACAGGCTCTGCAGATGTATATTACCCCCATACAGTGACCATAAGTGGAACACCAAAGTCACAGGTCGCAGACTTATAATTTCTGCCATACAGTGACCATAAAGTGGGAGAAACCAGTGTCAAGGTTTACAGATTTATTTTACCCCCATACGGAATAATGTGGAGAACCATGTACCAGATTGCAGACTGTAATCTTGTGATTAGTGGTGTTTAAAATGTAAAAGGCTCTGCAGACTGTATCTTATGTATATTGGTACAATACCGGGTTTTAAAAAGGGTTTCAGACCTTTTTACCTCCATACAGTGCCATTAGTGGTAGGTTTACCATGTACACAGGTCTGCGACTGTGTATTAACACAATACAGTGGGCATATGTGTTAGTTACCAGTGCACCACAGGTCTTCACTGCCAAATATCACCACCACATATACTGTTTTAATACCCCCCAATCTGACCACTTCCCACCAATAGTACTAAAAAATACCCCATTTACAGCCCCAATACCCAAAAGCTTTCTTTGTATAAAGTTTTTCCCAATTCCTCCTTGGTCGTTTTTTAAAGGGTTTTCGCTACAAATATTAGTTTCAAATTTAGGAACACAAATGAAGCTTTTCAAATATATTTTTTTGTTAATTTTTTTTGTTGAGGAACTACAAATGATTTTATCACCTTTAAAGGGCCTCTCTTTTTTTCCCAAGTAAAACGACCTGTGTCTTCCCCCCCCCGCTGTTTTGTTCACTATGCAGGGAGTGATGTCATCACACAGGCCCAAAACAGGAAGCTTGTTTGTTATCTGATCTTTCAGACAAAACCAGTAATTACTGCTGTTTACTTAAACTCCAAAGCTTCCTTGTCCTGATAGCATGATTTTATCTAATTAGCAGAAGCCTGAATACATGGAGATAGCAATTACAGACAGATTTACCAGGAATGACTGGCAAAGCAGCTTATTTTTTGCAGCATCCTTGAAAATGTGAATGAACAACCCCCTTTAACCTTCTCATACCAAAGCATAAAAAAATTGTGCATCAGAGTATGCATTCAATGAAATGTTTCGCCACACTGTAACATTACTTAACCCCCTTATAGTGTGTATATGCTCAAAAAAAAACAGCTTTTAATTTTTCAGGTGGTTATCCCCTATAAAAGCCTCACATTCACAGAAAATCCTAAATAGCATTGGGGTTTGCAATTTAAAGAAGCTTTTGATGTTATATTTATTGGGATTGTGACGAAAAACAGCCGTCCGCCGGGGCCCCCTTGAGGGCCGGCCTGATTGGGGTGTATTCGACGTTGCGCTGCCCATTAGGGGGAGTCAAGGTCACCAATATGTTCCACTGTTACCCTGCCACACGGCACAGGGGGCAACAATGCTGCAACCCGTTCGCTCGTTTAGTTATAAGACCGGTCCGTTTCCGACTTATAGCAGGGGCGGAACTAACCCTTGGGTAGCTTAAAAAATAGACGAGATTTAGGGTGTGAGGCCGTTGAACAAGAAGACTAACTCAATTTAAATTTATAGTTTAAATTTGCCTTGGAGGGACACTAGACAAAAAAATATTTAAGTGGTAAAATTACAGGGAAAAAAAAAAAAAAAAAATAAAAAAAAAAAAAAAAAAAATTAAAAGGGGAAAAATTTCAGACAAAACAGTTTAAAAAAAGTCAAGTTACCGTTGTAGCTTGGTGCCCGGGCCGCCGGGGGGCAGTGTGGGGGCCTGGCTGCTGGGTGATGATGTTACGGGCCTGCTCCAGGTACCCCCCCCCCGATCAAAAAAAGGGAAAACACCCCCGGCTCCTGGCTTTTAAACTGCGGGGGAGCCCACTTGGGAACCCCTTTCCCACCCCCGGGACGGGTATGAACTCCCCCACTCAGGCATGAGTTTCGATACAAAACCAAAAATGGACTAAATCGGCCGGGCATTGGCACGAACCCAGCCGGTGGTACCCTAAACCATGGACTTTTCCCGACGGGGATATGAACAGCCCTTCTTTTTGGCCCTTAGGGCCCGGTTTTTGGTATCTCAGTCCCCCTGCGTCCGGAAACCCGGGAAATGGGCCTGTGCTCGGGAGCCCTACTTTGCGATATGAACCCCCCCATGCACCAGTTTGAGCGGATGCCTATGAATCGATATGAAATATCGGAGATGAACCGACTGGGTTTGATTGATTGAAGTCTTTGAAAGCTGGGACTGGAATTTGTCAGTGCTATATTAGATTATGAGGATCTTTTCAGTGGGTTGAACCCATGCTGTGGCATCTTCCTACAGATAAGGCTATTTACACTCGGGCTTCATTACTATGTAACTTGAGCTTGTTCCTAGGCTGGTGCCATCTGTGTATGACTAGATTAACATGTATATTGAGCTTGGCTCCTGTGGTGGGGGAAGGCCGTGATCTGACTAGATACAGAATGGGGGATGCAATAAAGTGAATTCTTCCTCACAGGGATTGTACAAGGTGCTGAAAGTCTTGTTTTTATGACTAAATTTGCAAGTTCCACAACAGCTCCCTGAACAAGGATAGAAACCATTAGTTGAGACGAGCCATGTAAAACAGTTGTGCAGAGACAGCTACTAATCGCCGGAGAGGAGGGGCGAGTGGTGCACCCCTCCGGTGAGCGTCGCTGTGACACCCCTGGTTAAAACAGCCCTGGTTAGAAAAGGTTGTGGGTTAGATTTAGCCTAAAACAGTGGATGTGTGGGTGAGGAGTGATGATGAAATTACATCCTAGAATCCAGGTAAACTAGGTCTTTTTAATTCTTAAGCAATCTGATTCTGGTTTATGCAATTAACTTTCTCGTTTTCTGCTGCTAATTCTTTCTTCTTTTTTTTTTTTTTACATCTCCTCTGCTTCTTTCAGAAAAGAAGGGCGATTACACGGCGGCCGGCAGTGAGTATTCTTCAATGTGCTCTGTAACTTTGCTCCCAGGTGCAGTGCGGTGGCTCAATGGTTAGCACAGTGTAGCACAGAGGCTCAATGGTTAGCACAGTGTAGCACAGAGGCTCAGTGGTTAGTACAGTGCAGCAAGGTGGCTCAGTGGTTAGTATAGTGCAGCACAGTGGCTCAGTGGTTAGCATAGTGCAGCATGGTGGCTCAGTGCTTGGCACAGTGCAGTCCGGCAGCTCAGTGGTTAGACATGAGGGAGCATGGTGGCTCGTGGTTTAGCACAGGCAGTTGGTGGCTCAGTGGTTATGCACAGTGCAGCATGGTGGCTCAGTGTTTAGTACAGTGCTGCACGGTGGACTCATGGTTAGCACAGGTGCAGCATGGTGGCTCAGTGGTTAAGCACAGTGCAGCATGGTGGTCAATGGTTAGCACGTTGCAGAATGGTGGCTCATGGTAAGCACAGTGCAGAACGGTGGCTCAGTGGTTAGCACAGTGCAGCACGGTGGGCTCCGTGGTTGCACATGTGCAGCATGGTGGTTCATGGTTAGCACAGTGCAGAATGGTGGCTCACTGTTTTGCATAGTGCAGCATGGTGGCTCAGTGGTTAGCACAGAGCAGCATGGTGGCTCATTGGTTAGCACAGTGCATCATGGTATCTCAGTGGTTAGCACAGGGCAGCATTGTGGCTCAGTGGTTAGCACAGGGCAGCATGGTGGCTTAGTGGTTAGCACAAGGCAGCATGGTGGCTCAGTGGTTAGCACAGTGCTGACGGCAGGGTCAGTGAGGGGTTGCTTAGCAGGGCAGTAGGATGGATCTCAGTGGTTAGCACATGCTAGAACCATAAACTCAGTAATTAGCACAGTGCGCATGGTGGCTCAGTGATTAGCCCACAGTGCAGCATGGTGGCTCAGTGATTAGCCACAGTGCAGCATGGTGGCTCATGATTATGTTCAGTGCAGATGGGTGGCTTGGGATTGCCACAGTGTATCACTGTGGCGCAGTGGTTAGCACAAGTGCTGGCATGGTGGCTCAGGGTATAGGCACAGTGGCTGCACGGTTGTTTCAGTGGTTAGTACGTGCAGCATGGTGGCTCAGTGGTTAGCACAGTGCAGCACGGTGGCTCAGTGTTTAGCACAGTGCAGCACGATGGCTCAGTGTTAAGCACAGTACAGCATGGTGGCTCAGTGGTTATCACAGTGCAGCATTTTGGCTCAGTGTTTAGCACAGTGCAGCATGGTGGCTCAGTGGTTAGCACAGTGCAGAATGGTGGCTCACTGTTTGGCATAGTGCAGCATGGTGGCTCAGTGGTTAGCACAGTGCAGGACGGTGGCTCAGTGGTCAGAACGATGCAGCACTGTGGCTCAGTGATTAGCACAATGCAGCACGGTGGCTCAGTGATCAACACAGTGAAGCACGGTAGCTCAGTGGTTAGCACAGTGCAGCAAGATGGCTCAGTGTTTAGCACAGTGCAGCATGGTATCTCAGTGGTTATCACAGTGCAGAATGGTGGCTCAGTGGTTAGCACAGTGCAGCGCGGCAGGTCAGTGGTTAGCACAGTGCAGCACGGCAGGTCAGTGGTTAGACCCAGGGCACAGCACGGTTGACTAGTGGTTAGCACAGTGCAGCATGTAAACTAGTGATTAGCACAGTGCAGATGGTGGACTCAGTAGTTAGCACAGTGTGCATGGTGGCTCAGTGATTAGACAGTGCAGCAGGTGGCTCAGTGATTAGTAACAGTGCAGCATGGTGGCTAAGTGGTTGGTACAGTGCAGCATGGGGGCTCATGTGGCTAGCAACAGTGCAGGCATGGTGCTCCAGTGGTAGATATAATGCAGCATGGTGGCTCAGTGGTTAAAACAGTGCAGCATGGTGCCTCAGTGATTAGCACAGTGCAGCATGGTGGCTCAGTGGTCATTACAGTGCAGCATGGTGGCTCAGTGGCTATTACAGTGTGGAATGGTGACTCAGTGGTCAGTATAATGCAGCATGGTGGCTGAGTGGTTAGCAATAGGATCCCGGCTTCAGATTTCCATTGGTTTCCTCCAGGTTTCTGGTTTCCCCCACACTCCAAAAATATGCTTATAGGGTAATGTAGAATTTATACTATAAACCTAAATGTGAATAATGACAATCTCTGTGCTGCACAATAGAACATAGCAACACAATGTGAATAAATATATCTGCTATATCAGAGAAGACAGGAACATACAGGAATATATAATCCAGAGCACATTAAGATACAGATGAGGAGGCTTCAACAAGTCTTTGGGACTGATACAAATTGGACCAATCTATATCAGTGTATAGTGAATCAGTGCTTGGCTATTACTGTCTGATGCCGGAGTGTGAGGAGGCTGCTGTGTCTTCATTCTATATAGTGTATAGTGAATCAGTGCTCAGCTATTACTGTCTGATGCCGGAGTGTGAGGAGGCTGCTGTGTCTGGAATCTATATCAGGTATAGAATTCATGGCTCGGCTATTACTGCTGTTGCGGAGTTTGCTGGAGGCTGCGCGTGTCTGGAATCTATATCAGTGTATAGTGAAATCTTTGCTCGGCTATTACTGTCTGATGCAGGAGTGTGAGGAGACTGCTGTGTCTTGTATTCTATATCAGTGTATAGGTGAATCTGTGCTCAGCTATTTACTGTCTGATGCCGGATTGTGAGGAGGCTGCTGTGTCTGGAATCTATTAATAGTGTATAGTAATCAATGCCGGGATATTACTGTCTGATGCCGGAGTGTGAGGAGGTTGCTGTGTCTTCATTCTATATAGTGTATAGTGAATCAGTGCTCGGCTATTACTGTCTGATAACAGAGTGTGTGGAGGCTGCTGTGTCTGGAATCTATTTAGTGTATAGTGAATCAATGCCTAGGCTATCACTGTTTGATGCTGGAGTGTGAGGAGCTGCTGGTCTGGAATATATATCAGTGTATAGTGATTCAGTGCTAGGCTTATTACTGTCTGTGCCAGGAGTGTGGGAGGTTGCACTGTGTCTTCATTCTTTATAGTGTATATGTGAATCTAGTGCTCGGCTATTACTGTTCTGATTAAGAGTGTGAGGAGGCGCTGTGTCTGGATTCTATTATGTTAAACCGTCTTCCCAGTATAACGATGGAACAATCACTGTGTAATAATCATTAACAAGTTATAAACAAGAAATAATGACATTTCTCACTTAAACCTAAATGGATTCTGAAGCCGTGAGAAAAACTGATTTGATCCAATTATGGCAAAAATTATAGTTATAGACAAAAAAATCATATTTGAAACTAAATTCTTACTGATTTAGGGTATAACAACCACAGAGCTCGCCACACTAATGAATATACAACTTTGCAGCAATGTTGCATATTTCTAGGTTTGCTTCACTGGATCCTTAAAGGGCTTTTGCCACAAAGTAAAATGGACGTGGGAAGCTTGCATCTGAAGTTAAAAACATTTTCACCATTCATCATTATTAGAAATTCTGCACGTTTTGTTTTAGCTGCTCTTTAGTTATCCATTGTTTACGCTCATCTACGGGGGATACGATCCAGGGCTGAGAGCTCCTCAGTCATGGTCGCACTTGCTCAGGACAATCACTTCTATCTAAGGAAGCTACTGGTGTTCAAACCAGGTGCTGTCATTCTACTCCACGTCCCTCTGTATTTGTTAGGTAATTTAGTCAAACAGTGCAAATAAATAAAAAATAAACCTCAATGAGGTATGTGCATTGATAAAGATAAAAAAATAAACAAAGGTTTGGTTCCTGCAGGGGATTTGAACCAAGGTGACCCTTGTTGCCTGGAGGCAAAAAACTTTTACCTCAGCTACACTCTCAACAGTGATTTACATAAACAGACCTTTCTTGTAGGAGAGAGGAAGGCCTGGTGATGTCATCCTGCTGGGTTACATGATATGCAATCAAACAAAATCACACACACTGACCCCTTGTGAGCAAACAGAGCTGAAGGTGGATGCAGGAGGTATGAAATGAGATTGTGGAAAACCCCTTTAAAGGTGTGGTCTCACTACAGAATTGCTGACTTTTTATGTTAAATATTCTTGCAAAAAACAAGTCACTTTGCAATATGTGTCCAATTACCAAGTGTCCTACTATTCCTAGTTATCCCCTCTTCGTACTGGGGTGCTTCCTAGACTCTCAGGTCGCATATGAGCTACAGACCTGTCCTTCTCTCCTGATAGCTGCAAGTCTTGGTCGGTTTAGATACAGACCTGTTGGGATCTCTCCTGATAGGTGCCAGCACTGGTCGCTCATAGCGACAGACCTGTTTGACCTCTCCTATTTGGACTGCCAGCAATGGTGCTATAGCTCAGAACCTGTTTGATCTATCCTGATCAGGCTGCCAGCATGGTCGCTTAGCTGCAGGGGACTGTTTGATCTCTCCTGATAGGCTGCCAGCATGGTCACTATAGCTTACAGACCATGTTTGATCTATCCTGATAGGCTGCCAGCACTGGGTCGCTATATGTTAAGACACTGTTCGATCTCTCCTGATAGGGACCGCCAGAGCTGGTCACTATAGCTACGACCTGGTATGATCCTCTCCGGATAGGCTGCCAGCGCATGGTTGCTATAGCTACAGACCTGTTCACGTCTCTCATGATAGGCTGCCAGCGCTGGACGCTAGTAGCTACATGACCTGTATGAATCTCTCCTGATAGGTTGCCAGCCAATGGTTGCCTGATACTACAGGACCTGTTTGATCTCTCCTGATGGCTGCCAGCAATGGTTGCTATAGCTACCAGACCTGTGCTTTACTGAAGCCTAGTAGAAGCCAGTAGACACGCCCCTGAATTCAAAGTGAAACAAGAAAACAGGGACAGAGGTGAGATGAATCAATGTAGTGAGACAACTCATTTAGAAGTAACCTAACAGTACCATAGAAGTGAAGGAGTGAATCAGTGTCATCAGTTTAGGGCGGTTCCCCACGGCCATCAGGACAAATTCTTGGTCTGTTTATCTTCCAGCCAGTTTTTGTTCCGGTTTTTTGTGCTGTGCACACGGCACGCAGGGGGGAGTGGTGAGGCTAGCAAACCTGTGCAGTGGGGCAAGGCCTTAAAACTTTTAGCGGGCGACGTGTATGACTGGGGCTGGCCAGTATTCTGGGGAGGCTCTCAGCCAAAAATGTTTTCCCCCCCCCCCCCCCCCCCCCCCCCCCCCCCTTTTTTTTTTTCTTTTTTTTCTTTTTCCCCTTTTTTTGTTTTTTTTTTTTTTCCTCCTTTCTTGCAGCCCTGTTCTCTAGATGTATGAGCAAGAGAAATGGCGCCTGCGACATTTCGTGTCGCCTGCGGCAATTTGTAATGCGCCTGCGATCGGGGAGGGCGGGTGGGGGGGGGGGGGTGTCTGGGGCGTCGACCAAGAATACTGTATTGATTTTACACACATTGAATGACTGGAGGGACGGCATAAACTGGGCGCTTATCACTTAGAAAATGACAGCATTAGGCCATGGTTCTGTATATAACTATTAGCATGTCAGTGAATAGTTTACTACACTGCTGCTAGTCACTGACATGCTTGTTCTAACTCCTTTTCCTCCTTATTTCTAGTCTGCTGTGATGTGTTTGGAATCACTGATAACGCTATAATAACGGGATTTAGGGGAGATGCTGAATGGGTTTAACTCATTTATATTAAATTTGATATCAATTTTAAATGATATAACTTTATATACATAGGATAATTTTTGGGGGCGATATTGTAACATTTAAAGGGGTTTTGCCACGATGTAATGTTGACGTGGGATCCTCTAAAACTGGTATTTAATCACTTTTAAATACTTTGTGATCACAAAAGTGTAGCCTGTGAGAGCTACAGCTTTCTTTTCATGCCCTAGTTACTTAAAAGTTTACGTTTAGACATGACAGAGTGATAGGGAGATGATCTGGCCGTGCTTGCTGTTTGCACTTCTTATCTTTAATGGTGCTTGCAAGGGACTGGGGAGAAAAGTGCAGTGTATGAGTTCTGTCTGCTGTTAGAGAATCCCCTGTTGTAATGTTATGATTTGAGTAACTTTAGAGACCACTCCCCCTGCTTCCTCAACTCTATGTCATCCCCTTCTCTCTCCCCTCTGCAGTGTTCAGGATCTCAGCATGCGTTGTTTATTTTTCCTGAGCTAATAAAGAGGTAAAGAAATACTCTATTCTTGGCAAAAAACCCTCTAATATTCATTTTATTAATTTAATTTAATGTTATACAGTTTTAATTAATTATTCTAAATTTGTTTGTGTTTTTTTAGTGGTAAAAGTTAAGAAGTAATTGATATTTTTTAGCGATAATGGCCATTGCTTGTTCCGCTTCGCTCAGGGCTCAGGTAAACCCCTTGTACTTTGTTCTACATGCTCCAGCATAATGCGCCCAATTTTTGGCACCAAAGATTCATAAATGGTATGGAATATACGGTTGTGGTGCGGACGCCCCCAGATCACGCCACCCACTTATGGGGTGCATTACAAAGTGCAGCGGGGCGTCGCAAAATGCGCTTAAATTTTGGAGCGTACCTGTTATAATCTAGGAAGAACAGGGTGCCAGCAGTTTTTATGGGATGAGTGTCCCAGAATACTGGCGCAGCCCGGTCATGCATGGCGCCCTTTACACATAGACAGAGTAAAATTAATAAACACTTTGCTTGACTTCTACTGTGGGGGTTTTGGCTGCTGTTTTTGTACATTAATAACCTTTTTCATGTGTCTACTAGTCTGCAGATAAACTCCTGACTGTAATGATACCGGTACACGCCTGAGCGTTAAGTACAATTCCAGACAACTTCTCAAAAAGAAACAACTGGATAAGAAAGTCCCATTCATGGGACAGAAGGGGCAGAAGATGCTTTATTTGATATGGATGTAAGGGTGAAGGCAACAAAAGGGGCTGAAAATATAACAAACCTGGTTATTTCGTATGAGGTATGTGGTGGCTGTGATGTGACAGTATTACAGGGGGGGTATGAGGTACATGGTGTCTCTCTATGACAGTATTCTTTACAGCCCGTCTCTGTATTGTAGCAGAATGCTCAAATTCAGTACAGACGGTGAGTTCCAATTTTTTTGTGAACATATCAAAAATGATAGGTCCTAAAGAGTGGAAACCTGGGCTAAAACCTTCCAAGGCATCTGATTGACCTCTGCAGATTGGTGCAGTCGGTTTTCCTTGCATAAAGAATCTACAACGTTCACTTGATTTGCTTTTTGGGAACACGTTGAGAACGGGCCGCGCTCTGTTTATGGCAAATTATGTCCATAGCAATAAGTCCTAGACAGCTGAACCCTGGTCTAAAACCTTCCAGGGCCCCAGATTCACCTATGTGCCAAGTCTGGTCCAATCATCTGACCATGTATAGAGAACAGGCAACATTTGTATATACTGTGTATAGAGAACAGGCAACATTTGTATATACTGTATATAGAGATATTGTAATTGGTAATATACTGTAGTAAAGAAGCCTTTGCCCCCTGCAGTTGTTCCCCTCTTATTGCATATTCATTTGGTTGGCTATGGGTGTAATGAAGCATATTCCCCAGTTTGAACAGCTGAAGGTGATGGTCCCAGCAAAATGAACGACTCCAATCAATCTGCCCCTGAGCTTTGTTAGGAACATATTGAAATGGAAGTTGCATAACGGACAAACAATGGCTCCTGTAACAATGGTTCCCGGTCATGTTCTGCTGTTACTGGAACAGTATAAATACATCTTTGTAATGTTTTATTCGTATATTTTTAGGTCACTATAGATTCCAGATCATCTGTTACATCATTTCATGCTTTGCTATAACCTTGGGGCATAAAGGAAACCAAGCTCTACAGTTCCCTTGTATGAATAAGCTTGCAGGTGCTAGAAAATCTTCTCCGTGTATCTGGTTTGGTTGATATCTTTCCTTGGGGAGAACACCCATATAGGCATGTGGAGATTCAAAACTGCCTTTTGCACTCCACAAAGCATCTGCATAGCACAAGGCATTATGGGAAAGGAGCTGAGAAGCTCAAGCGCCCTCTGTTGGATGTAAAAATCCTCAATTTGCTTTTGACCCACTGGGTCTTTGGAAAGTAATAGGGATATTAAGCCAAGCCAGCATCACCAATCTGCAGACAGCTGTTTCGGGGTGTTTGCCACTCATCAGTACAGAGCAGAGCGATGCTGGCTTGGCTGAGTGGGAGGCAATGAGTGGCTTAGAAAGGGAAGATCTCTCCTTAGGGAGAGTACCATATAGGTGTGTGGAGTGCAAAAGGCCCTTTCTGAGCCACTCATTGCCTCCCACTCAGCCAAGCCAGCATCGCTCTGCTCTGTACTGACGAGGGGCAAACACCCCGAAATGGCTGTCTACAGATGGGTAATGTGGCTTCACAAAATTTCCTTTTGTTTTCCAAAGATCAGTGGGTAAAAAAGCAAATTGAGGATTTGTTACATCCAAAAGAGGGCGCTTGAGCTTCTCAGCTCCTTTCCAATAATTATTGTTGATATCCCCAGTCATGGTCACAAGTCTCCATCCTGGGGTCAGACATTGACTTAGAATAGCTGCCTACAGGTGGCGCTAGAAAGACAGTTCGCTATTTTGCAACTTTTAAAAGGGAAATTAGGTCAAAATAATCCTCTGATCATTGGCATAGATACATGTAAGAAGGGGATCTATAGACATCTCAGCCCCCATCACCACTGCCCAGAGAGACTGGAAATTGGATCAAGTGAAGATTATGTCCCCCTAAGATATAAATTTCTCCCGACACAAACAGGAAACTGTAGACAGGCGGCCTGTCTGTTACGTGTGCTCCAAGATGGAGAGGCCGGGCTATGCGGCTGCATGAGGAATGATTCCAAAATACAGAGTGTCCGACCGACTATGGGACTTGTCCATATGGGAAAATCGCAAGTAACTAAGTTATGAGTTTTGATAGTTTTGTATTAATCACAAATGCTAATACTTTTTGCTTACTATCTAGGAATAACTACCTGCTATGGATATATTGTTGAATCGATCTCTCCACATGAGCTGGCGCTGCAAGATATGTTTATTAGAGAAGCTAATTTGGGGACTTAGGGCGACATGTATGAACGTTGGTGCTGACCGTCCGGGTCTAAATCAATTTAAGGCAGAATGTATGAAGTTGTTCTTCTGCAGGTCATACATACAGGGCAGTGTAGAGCCAATACCACAAGTCTGGCTCAGGCACCACCTTTACCCTGGTCTGTTCTTCTGCAGGTCATACATACAGGACAGATGTAGAGCCAATACCACAAGTCTGGCTTCAGGCACCACTTTACCCTGGTCCTGGAGGTGTTCTTCTGCAGGTCCTCATACAGGACCCGTGTAGAGCCAATACCACAAGTCCTGACTCAGGCACCACTTTAACTGGTCTGTGATTCTGCAGGTCATACATACAGGTGCAGTGTAGAGGCCAATACCCACATCTAGCTCCAGGCACCTACTTTACCCTGGTCTGGCTGTTCTTCTGCAGGGTCATATCATACAGGGCAGTGTAGAGCCAATACCACAGTTGGTCATGGCAACCACCTCTCCCTGGTATGTTCTTTGCAAGGTCATACATACAAGGTCAGGTAGACGCCAATACCCACAAGTCTGGCCAGGCACACCTCTCCCCTGGTCTGTTCTTCTGCAGGTCATACATACAGGGCAGTGTCAGAGCCAATACCACCAGTCTGCTCAGGCACACCTTTACCCTTGTCTGGCTGTTCTTCTGACAGGTCATACATTACAGGGCAGTGTAGAGCACAACTACACACAACGTCTGGACGCAGCACCCACCTTTACCCCTGGTTCTGGCTGTCCTTCAATGCAGGGTCATACATACAGGGCAGTGTAGAGCCACATTACCACAAGTTGGCTCAGGCTCCACCTCTCCCCAGGTCTGTTATTCTGAAAGGTCATCATACAGGACAGTTGTAGAGCGAATACCACAAGTATGGCTCAGGCCCACCTTTAACCTGTCTGGCTGATTCTTCTGCAGGTAATACATACAGGGCAGTGTAGAGCCAATACCACAATCTGGCTCAGGCACCACCTTCTACCCTCGGTCGGTTCTATGCAGGGAGATACATACAGGGCCAGTGTAGAGCCATACCACATGTTGCGCTCAGGCACCACCTTTACCCTGGTCTGGCTGTTCTTTGAGGCATACATACCAGGGCAGTGTAGAGCCAAATACCTCAAGTCTGGCTCAGGCACACACCTTTAACCTGGTCTGCGCTGTTCTTATGCAGGTTATACTACAGGGCAGTGTAGAGACGTATCCAACAAGTCTGGCTCAGGCACCACCTTTACCCTGGTATGGTGTTCTTCTTGCAGTCATGTACATGGGCAGTGTAGAGCCAAAACCAAAGTCTGGCTCAGGCACCACCTTCTACCCTGGTCTGTTCTTCTGCAGGTCTTACATACGGGCAGTGTAGATGTCATACCACAAGTCTGGACTCAGGCACCACCCTTTACCATGGTCTGTCTTCTGCAGGTCTATACATACAGGGCAGTGTAGAGCCAATACCACAGTCTGGTCAGGCACCCACCTATTACTGGTCGTTCTTCTGCAGGTAGTATACATTACAGGGCTGTGTAGCTGCCAGTACCACAAGTCTGGTCAGGCACCACCTTTTACCTGGTCTGACTTGTTCTTCTGCAGGGTCTTACTACAGGACAGTGTTGAGCCAATTACACAGTCTTGCTCAGGCACCACTCTCCCCCTGGTCTGTTGCTTCTGCAGGTCATACATACACGGGCAGTGTAGAGCCACATACCACAAGTCGGGCTTCAGGCACACCTTTACCCCTGGTCTTTTCTTCTGCAGGGTCATACATACAGGGCAGGGTGTAGAGCCAATACCACAATTCTGGCTCAGGCACCACCTTTACCCTGGTCTGGCTGTTCTTCTGCCAGGTCATACATACAGGGCAGTGTAGAGTCAATAACCACAAGTGGGCCTCAGGCACCACTTTTCCCTGGTCTGGCTGTTCTTCTGCAGGTCCATACATACACGTGCAGTGTAGAGTCAATACCCAAGTCTGGCTCTGGCACCACCTTTACCTCTGGTCTGGCTTGTCTTCTGCAGGTCTAATTAACATAACAGGGCAGTGTAGAGCAATACCACAAAGTCTGGCTCAGGCACACCTTTACCTTGGTTGGCTGTTTTCTGAGGTCATACCATACAGGGCAGTGTGAGCCAATACCACAAGTCTGGTAAGGCACCACCTCTCCCCTGGTTCTGTTTATTCTGCAGGTCATACTAAAGGACAGTGTAGAGCTCAATACCCACAAGTCTGGCTCAGGCCCCACCTTTTCCCTGGCCTGTTTTTCCTGGGGTTCTTTAACTTTTAAAAGGGGTAGTTGTAGACCCCAATACCACAAGTCGGGCCTCAGGCCCCAAACCTTTCCCCCGGGTCTGCTCTTCTGCGGGTCTTTACATACGGGGGCATTTTAGACCCAATACCAAAAATTTGGCTCATGGCACCCCTTTCCCCGGCCCGTTCTTCGGGCAGGTCATTTTTTCAGGGCAGTGTAGAGCCAATACCCCCAAGTCGCTCAGGCACCACCTTTTACCCTGGTCGGGTGTTCTTCTCGGGTCTTTAAAAAAAAGGGCAGGTAGACCCAATCCACAAGCCCTTGGTTTTAAAACCACCACCTTTACCCGGTCTGTTCTTCTGAAAGTCTTTTTAAAAAATAAAAGGGCATGTAGGACAATCCAACCAAAAGGTCTGGCCCCAGGCACCCCCTTTTTCCCCTGGTCTGGTTTTTCTTCTGAGGGTCAAAACATACAGGGCAGGGGGTAGAGCCAAAAACCAAAAGGGTCGGTTTTCAGGAAACCACCTTTACCCTGGCTGTTTTCTGCAGGTCTACATACGGGAAAGGTTTTTTAGAGGAATTCCAAAAAAAGGTTTTGGGCTCAGGCACCCCTTTCCCCCTGGTCTGTTCTTTTTTCAGGCCCCATATAAAGAGGGCAGTGAAAGGGGCCCAAAATACCAAAAAGCTGGCTCAGGTAACCACCTTTAAACCCGGGGTTCTGGCTTTTGTTTGCAGGCCCATATTTAAAGGGGCAGTGTAAAAGCCTTTACCAAAATTTGGCTAAGGCCCCCAAACCTTTTAAACCCTGGTCGGGGCTTTCTTCTGCAGGTCATAATTTTACAGGGGCAGGTAAACCCAAATCCCAAAAAGGGCGGGCCCTTAAGGCACCACCTTTTAACCCTGGCCCTGGCTTTCTTTTTGCGGGTTTAAAACTTTACGGGCCAGTGAAAGACCCAAAATACCCCAATCTGGCTCAGCCCACCCCCTTTACCCTGGTTGTTCTTCTCGGTCATACTTTAAAAGGGCCCAAGTGTAAAGCCAAAAATCCCACAAGTCTGGCTCAGAAAACACCTTTCCCCTTTTTTGTTTTTTGGGCGGCCCAAAATTTACAGGGCTTTTGTAGACCCAAAAACCCACAAGCCCCGGGTTTCGGGCACCCCCTTTCCCCTGGTTGGCTGTTCTTCTCAAGGTCAAACTTTACAGGGCCCTGAAATAGGGGCCAATACCACAAGTTGGCCCCGGGGGCACCCCCTTTTATGGTCTTTTCTTCGGGGGGGAGGCCCATACAAAGAGGGCAGTGTAGAGAAAATAACCAAAAGTCGGGCCCTCGGGGCACCACCTTTCCCCGGGGGTCTGTTCTTCTCCAGGTCATACTTTTCCCGGGGAAATTGGTAGACCAATCCCAAAAAAGTCTGGCTCAGGCACCCCCCCTTTAAACCCTGGCTGTTTTTCCCTTGCAGGCATACATACCGGGGCCCTTTGTAGAGAAAATTTTTCCACAAGTCGGGGTTTCAGGCACCCCCTTTCCCCTTTGGGTCTGTTCTTCTGCGGGTTTTCATACAACGGGCAGTGTGGGGGTACGGGAAAGGCGGGGGGTGCCCCCTGGGGAAAACGGGAAAAGAAAGAGGCCCCCCGGGATAGAGGGCAGTTTAAACCCTGTGTACAGAAAGCAGGGTAAACCCCTGGATAGGGGGGGCGGGGTTACCCCTT
>JAODAL010047149.1:0-30220 GCA_025379985.1 Phyllomedusa bahiana | reverse complement strand
ACTAAAATGGTGGTTGAAAACCCCTTTTTCGGACTTTTTAAATGTGGGGGTATGCGGGTTTTGGGGGCTATGCTTGGCCCGGGGGACAGGTAAAAGTCAATGCCCAGTGAAACAAAATGGTGGTTGAAAGACTCCTTTTTCCGGACTTTTTAAATGGGGGGGTATGCGGGTTTTTGGGGCTTTTGCTTTTGCCAGGACGGTATAGTCAATGTCCATTTAACTAAAATGGGGGTTGAAAGACCCTTTTTTCCGGCACTTTTTAAATGTGGGGGCATGCAGGTTTGGGGCTCATGCTGTGGCCCGGGAAAGGTTAGTCAATGTCCATTTAAAAAAAAAGGGTGGTTGAAAGACCCCTTTTTCCGGCCTTTTTAAAAGTGGGGGGGTCATGCATTTTGGGGCTCTGCTGTGGCCCAGGACAGGTTTGTAAAATGTCCATTTAAAAAAAATGGGGTTGAAAGATCCTTTTTTCCGGAAACTTTTTAAATGTGGGGGTTTATGCAGGTTTGGGGTCATGCTGGGGCCCCGGGGACAGGTATAGTCAATGTCCAGTAAACAAAAAAAGGTGGGGGGAAGTCCTTTTCGGCATTTTTAAATGGGGGGTCATGCGGGTTTTGGGGGCCTTTTTGCTGGGGCCCCCGGACAGGTTAGAATGTCCGGGAAATAAAATGGTGGGTTGAAAGACCTTTTTTCCGGCACTTTTTAAATGTGGGGGTCATGCAGGGTTTGGGGCTTTTGCTGGGGCCCCCAGGACAGGTATTATGTCCAGTAAACTAAAATGGTGGTTGAAAAACCCTTTTTTCCCGGGGCATTTTTAAATGTGGGGGTCATGCGGGTTTGGGCTTGCTGGGGCCCAGGACAGGTATATCAATGTCCAGTGAAACTAAAATGGTGGTTGAAAGACCCCTTTTTTTCCGGGCCCTTTTTAAAAGTGGGGGGCATGCAGGTTTGGGGCTATGTGTGGCCAGGACAGGTATAGTCAATGTCCAGTTCAACTAAAATGGGGGTTAAAGGACTCCTTTTTCCGGCATTTTTTAAATTGGGGGTCATGCATTTTTGGGGCTCATGTGGGGCCCGGGACAGGTATATCAATGTCCATTTTAACTAAAATGGTGGTTAAAAAGACCCTTTTTTTTCCGGCATTTTTTAAAAAGTGGGGGTCTGCAGGTTTGTGGCCATGCTGGCCCAGGACATGTATAGTCAATGTCCAGTGAAAACTAAAATGGTTGTTGTAAAGACTCCTTTTTCCGCACTTTTAAATGTGGGGGTCATGCAGGCTTGGGCTCATGCGTGGCCCAGGACAGGTATAGTCAAATGTCCAGTGAAACTAAAATGGTGGTTGAAGACTCCTTTTCCGGCACTTTTTAAAAGTGGGGTCATGCAGGATAGGGGCTCATGCTAGTGGCCCAGGCAGGAATATGTCAATGTCCATGATACAAAAATGGTGGTGAATAGACTCCTTTTTCCGTCACTTTTTTAAATTGTGTGCGTTATGCAGGTGGTTTGGGGCACATTCTTTGCCCAGGAACAGTATAGTCAATGTCATGAAACAAAATGGTGTTGAAAGACTCCTTTTTTTCCGGTCACTTATTTAATGTGGGGGTCATGCAGGGTTTGGGGCTCATGCTGTGGCCCAGGACAGTATAGTCAATGTCCATTCAACTAAAATGTGGTTGAAGACTCCTTTTCGGCACTTTTTAAATGTGGGGGTATGCAGGTTTTGGGCTTATGCTGTGGCCCAGGACAGGTATAGTCAATGTCCAGTGAAACTAAATGGGTGTTGAAAGACTCCTTTTTCCGGCACTTTTTAAATGTGGGGGTCATGCAGGTTTGGTTCTCATGCTGTGTGTCACAGGACAGTATACGTCAATGTCCAGTTCAACTAAAAAGGTGTTGAAAACTCCTTTTATTCCGCACTTTTTAAATGTGGGTGTCATTCAGGTTTTGGAGCTCATGCTGTGGGCCCAGGACAGTAATAAGTCAATGTCCGTTCACTAAAATGGTGGTGAAGACTCCTTTTCCGGCACTTTTTAAATGTGGGGGTCCATGCAGTTTGGGGCTCATGCTGTGGCCCAGGACAGGTATAGTCAATGTCCAGTTCATCTAAAATGGTGGTTGAAAGACTCCTTTTTCCCGTCACTTTTAATTGTGGGGTTATGCAAGGTTTGGGGCTCAGCTGTGCCCAGGACAGGTATAGTCCAAGTCGGCAGTGAAACTAAAATGGTGGTTTGAAAGACTCCTTTTTTCCAACCCCTCCGCCCCCCCCTCCCACTTTTTAAATGCGGTGGTCATGCAGTTTTGGGGCTCATGCTGTGGCCCAGGACAGGTAAAGTCAATGTCCAGTTCAACTAAAATGGTGTGGAAAGACTCCTTTTTCACCCGGCACTTTTTACATGTGGGGGTCATGCAGGTTTGGGGCTTCATGCTGTGGCCCATGACAGGTATAAGTCAATGTCCAGTTCAACTGAAATGGTGGTTGAAGACTCCTTTTTCCGGCACTTTTTAAATGTGGGGTCATGGCAGGTTTGGGTATTATGCATTTGCCCAGACAGGTATAAGTCCAATGTCCAGTTGAAACTAAAATGGAGGTTGAAAGACTCCTTTTTCCGGCACTTTTAAAATGTGGGGGTCATGCAGGTTTTGGGGCTCATGCTTGTGAGCCCAGGACAGGTAATAACAATGTCCAGTCAACTAAAATGGTGTTTGAAAGACTCCCTTTTTCCGCAATTTATAAATGGTGGGGGTCATGCAGGTTTGGGGCTCATCTGTGGCCCAGGACAGGTATAGTCCAATGTCCAGTTAAACTAAAATGGTGGTTGAAAGTGACTCCTTTTTCCGCACTATTGTAATGGGGGTCATGCAGGTTTTGGGCCTCATGCGTGGCCCAGGACAGGAATAGTCAATGTCCAGTAAAAAAAAAATGGTGGTTTAAAGACTCCATTTTCCGGCACTTTTTTAAATGTGGGAGGTCATGCAGTTAGGATGGCCATGCTGCTTCCAGGACGACGGTATATTCAATGGTCCAGTTTCACTGTAACATGATGGTTCAAATCATAACTGCCTTCGGCACTTTTTAATTTGTTGGTTATGCAGGTTTAAGGGCAGGCTGTGGTACAAGACAGTATAAGCTTAAATGTACCTGTGACTTTTTTCTGTGACTTTTATAACCTAAGTGTGTTCCTAAGATTAGCACGTATCCATTGACTGTTGTGGATGTTATTTCAGCTTCTCCCAGCCTTGTTTGGGTGAAATACTGAAGGTGTTATTTTGCTCCCCAAGACTTTAATGGTCATCGCGCATAAACGATTCTCACTATCGAAAAACCTTATATCGATAGCGGCCGACTATCGACTATCGATCGATTCTCGATAGCCAATCGCAATCGCTCAACACTATTCTGAGGAGTTGGGTTAGTTCTTAGGCAGGGCTGGTTCTTAGGCAGGTAGGGCTAGTTATTAGGCAGGTAGGGCTAGTTCTGAGGCAGGCAGGGCCAGTAATTAGTTAAAAAAAAAATAATACTTACCTGGTTCCCCTCCTCTTCTCCTGCTCCAGTGCGTCATCACATCGCGCACCTGCTGCGCTGCTTCCGCTGAGCTGAACGGCCGGGATCTGAAAATCCCAGCTGGTCTGCCTCGGCCGCTGCTTGCACCGCGCTGTGCAGGCGGCTGTAATGGCTGCATTCCTGGGTCTGTGACCCAGCCATGCAGCCGTGTGCGAGAGGGGATGTCGGTCCCCTGGTACAGGGGTTCGGTCGCATGTGATGGGCGGCACTCGGGGCCCGCCGGGGGGAAACACTGGCCCCCTCGTCGGGTTCTTCGAGCCGGCGCTGCTGCCCGGACCCCAGCGGCCAGCCGTGCAAATGCCTGGTTTGCCCTATGGGCAGTCCGGGCCTGATACCCACCATAAAAAAGCCCCAGCACCTCATACCGTACACTATACTTACCTACTCCATTCTTGTGCAGCACTCTCTAGCAAAAGAGCAGCCACTTGCATCAGCAGCAACCTTCAAAGTCAGGTGCTAACTCTTTACAAGGAATTCAGTGTAGGCTTCAAGCAAGAACGCAGTAAAGACAGGTGTAAGGAACAATTGTCTCAGCATGGATTCACTATGTCTCCGACCGATTTATCAGAAAGGGCAAAGTATGGGACATTGTCTTGGTTGATAAATTTACAAAACATAAATTTACAAAGTGTATTAGCATATTGCTTTACTTTTACTCTGTTGTTGTCAGGGCCTGGTCCCATCACTTCTTAAAGCTGATAGCAGTTAATTAATTCTACACTTGATATGTGACAAACTGATATTGTCTTTACTTTGGAGTTGTTAATAGTAGTGTCATTAAGGTGTCAGACCACTAAAATACTTTGTGACACCTTGTAACAAACTGTCTTCTATTTTGACGCTAGTATATGATATTTTTGCATCATGACTCAAGTGACAAGCGCTTTGTGTCTCTTGCTTTAAAGTCACTTGCAGAAGCTTGGTTGTGTAGGAGAAATTAACTGCTGACCACAAATATCATCTTCTACTGCCATATGATGGAACAGATGGAGAAAATGGCAAAGCAAACAAAACTAGCCAAGCAGTGGTTACTCTAAGAAACAAAGGGATTAAGTTCATATTATTTCTTTGTACCATCTGTTATATGTTTGTAAAAGGCATTAATGGATAGCCTTATGCTCTGGGATCCCACAGCTGCTTCTGCCAGGGTGGTCAGTATTATCAGTTTTGAAATCTGAAACTTAGGCTGCAAAGTTAAAATAACTCTGGGCTCACATAATACAGGTAGACATTGTGACCTGTGAACTATTGTCATTGCCATATATCATCTTGTGATAAGCCAATGACAATGCAGACAAAAATCAGAGCTGATTTACATGTGTGCCCCCACAAGTAAAAAGACACCTTGTTCACTTTAAGCTCCTATCCTGTCAGTGAAAACCTGTTCTTCTGTCAATGATACTGCTGAAACAAATGTGTTCTCAATAATAGAGAACTTTGAAATACTTCATTATATGCAGAATATTCTTAATTTCGCTATCAGTTTGTGCCTGTTCTTTGGGAGCGTATAAAAAGTGGTGTCTCAAAAAGGGAGAGTGTACACCCACTAAATGACAAAAACTCCTGCTCTGGCTGACCTGGGCTCTCCATATGTTTTCCATGCACATCAACTCTCCAATAAACAGACCTCAAAAGGAGTGGAGCTTATGAAAACCTAATCCCAAAAAGGGCATCCCCAAGTGAATGAGAGGGTTCCTTGGTGCACTGGGGGTTTTCCCCTGAATAGGGCTAAGATATAAAAGTTTGGCAAATACGGTAGAACTGTTTTTCTTTTAGAATAATGTTACATACACTTCTACTATTACAATATGTTTCTAAACTCAATATTTATTTAACAAAAACATTGCATTTTGTGTTTTTAATTTTTGTTATATTACACTACTTTGTTACATGAGCAGAAAATACATTTTCTGAGGCCTATGTCACATGACTGTTACACAGCTGCCTTTAAGATTAAGTATTATGGCCACAACACTACACTCATTGTAACTTTACTGGACCAAAATTAAATCACCATAAAGTTCTTTGATTATCTAAGTTTAGTTCAGCAGAAACTTAAATGTTTTATGGCCATAGCAGAAACAATCAAATGGTATTCAATAGCAGACCTCAAAAAGGTGTTCCCATAAGTCAACATCTGTTGCCGGCTTTTACGGCAGAGAACAGGGAGTTCTCCCCAGTTAGCTATACAGGCAGTCCCTGGGTAAGGAATAAGATAGGTTATATAGATTTTCTTCTTAAGTTGGATTTGTATATGAGTTGGAACTGGTAAATTTTTCAAGTGTAACTCCAGCCAAAAACTTTTTTTTAAATTTTGGACAGTACAAATAACGGTATCACCCATATAACCTTTGTTTTCAAAAGATTTCACTTCACTTTCTGTTCCTCAAGGAAATAATATTGCCACCACACATCAGTTATGTAAGTCAACGGGGCTCAGTGGAAGGATTGTCTTGAATTCATGACATGTCTATCTTTTATTTACAGCAAATGTAACTCTCCATGGTGCAGCAATCAAGTGAGATACTGCAAATGGCAATGTTGTAAGTCCAGATGCACGTGTGCCGTTTTGGTGCGGTTTGCCTTCTTCCTGTCACATCTGGAGGAAGAGAGTCTAGTGGCACATGTGTAATTGGCGACAGCGTATAGCATGCAACAAGCCACTAAAGGAGTGTGGGAGGGCCAAGGCACCTGGGACTAACATAAGTGGGAGTGACTCATGCTATGACATTGCACTCTCCTGAGGTCACGGCCCATTAATATAGGCCTCCATTCTTAAATGTCAAAATGTCATGGGTAAGTCATGATGGTTTGTCCCTTATATCTTCATTTTCATGGAGTGCTGCACTTATTGTATGCCGGGAGAGATAAGTGACATGTCACTTCTTTGCAGGGCTTATGCGCCTTGGATAATGGGAGTGAATGGGGCCGGCTCCCCCGCGCTTTAGAAGTATGCGCTGACCAGCGCATACCTCTGAAACACCCGCTGTTTTGCGGCACGCACAGTACGCATCGCAATTCGCCGTGTGAACATACCCTAATCGTATCGTCATGATGAATAAAGCTAGCATGGTATTTATATGACACACTGACTGCTGTAAAAAATAAAAATAAACAATACTACCAAGATTTCTGTATTTTGTTCATTTTACCTCCAAGAAACCTTTATAAAAAGAGATCAAAGCGTCATATGTACCCTATAATGATACCAATGAAAACGACAACTCATCCCACAAAAAACAAGCTCTTAGTCAGCTCCATATGCAGAAAAATAAAAATGTTATGGCTATCAGACTATGACTACGTAAAAACACAATTTTTTACAAACACATTTCTACTGTGTAAAAGTAGTAAAACATAAAAAACGATATCAAATTTATATCAATGCAACTATACCGTACGATTAACGCTATAAAATTGAAACTCAAAAAACAATGGTGGAACTGCAGATTTTTTTTTATTATTATTATTATTTTCATGGCCCTAAGCTAAAAGAAAAACATGGAGCACAATACACTCCTAGATGAGATCCCTTAGGGGTGTTCAATCCAAAATGGGGCGACTTCTCGGAGCTTTCACCTGTTCTCGTACTTTGGAGGCTTTGCAATTGCGACATGACAGCCGCCAAAATCTGCGTTCCAAAAGCCAAATAGCCTTCCCTCCCTTGTACGTCCTGCCATGCGCTCAAACAGCAGTTTACACCCATATATAGGGTATTGCTGAACTTAGAAGAAATTGTGTAATACATTTCTGGGGGCTTTTTTCCAGGATTCCTTGTAAAAATTAAACCTTTTCAGCTGAAACTGCATGTTATTGAAAAAAGTAAAATTTGTTATTTTATGTAAAAAAAAATAGTCTAACACCTATGCCGTCAATATACTCACTGTATCCATGGATATATTCCTTAAGGGGTAAATGTTTACAATTTAGGTCTTTTTAGGTCTTTTTTTATTAAGTTTTACCACCTCTGGGTATCCGCAAACCTGAAATGGTGCCTAAAATATATCCTAATGAAAATGAGACCCCAAAATCCCATAGGTACTCATCCTACTCTTAGGCTTTTGGTTGAGTCAAATAGTGCACTAGGGTCACATATGGGATATCTCTAGAAATTGCAGAAAATGGGAAATCAATATTGTGTTGCATTTCCCTGTTATCATCTACCGTGTTCCAGTGAATAATGGATAAAAATTGAAAATCTGCAAGAAAAGTGAAATTTTGAAATTTTACCTCTTCTTTGCTTTAATTGCTCTGAAACCCCTAAAGGGTTAACAAACTTGTATTGTTTTGAATACCTTGAGGGGTGCAGATGGGGTAATTTATGGGGGTATTGAACATAAGGGTCCCTCAAAGCTACATCAGAGCTGGACTGGTCCTTAAAACAATCAGTGTTAGAAATTTTCTTGAAAATGATAAAATTTGCTACAAAATTTAAGAGCCCCCCAAATGGAGTTAAAAATATTTTTTTTAGATTTTTAAAAAATGATGCCAACATAAAGTAGACTTATGGTAGCTGTTTATTATTTACTAATTTGTTGGGTATGACAATCTGTCTTACAGAAATTTTTAAACTTTGA
Source organism: Phyllomedusa bahiana (assembly GCA_025379985.1). Lineage (NCBI taxonomy): Eukaryota > Metazoa > Chordata > Amphibia > Anura > Hylidae > Phyllomedusa > Phyllomedusa bahiana. The sequence goes on along the minus strand of JAODAL010047149.1, from coordinate 22,084 downwards.
AAATGGCAAACTTTCCAAATTTTTACAATATTTTGATTTTTTTTTTACAAATAAACAAGGATTGTTTCGACAAAAATTAGTTGCTAACAAAGTACAAAACAATCTCAAATTCCCATGTATAGGTAAAACCATTAAAAAGTTATTCCCTGATAAAGTGACACATGTCCGATTTGAAAAAAAGGGGCTTGGTCCTTAAGTCCAAAACAGGCTTAGACCTTAAGGCTACGTTAGCCAAGTATTCATATTGATTCTCCAAATTGAAGAAAAAAATTAGCACTCCATCTTCTTCCAAAAATGTAGCTCTATTAACCGATCTTAGATGAAAAGCAACATTTCAGCCCTTCCATGGAGCCATTTAGAGTTTGTCTGTACTCAGAATGCCTATAGAAATAAACAGCGTGAACTATTCAGTCGCTGCATTCTCCCCATTCTCTGGGGTCAGCCTGTACCTGTCTGTGAGCCGGAGACACACTGACATAACCGGATGAGACAACCCCTTTAAGTCTGGTTCCGCTATAAATTTACCAAAGAGAACTTATATATTACCTTTTCCTTAGTAAAATATTCCAATGTCTGATATGTGATGTATCCTAGCATCACATTTAGTTATCTTAATCAAGAGTATGCTTCTGCTTTTTTCATTTTTTTTTTTAAAGTCAGCTCTGTTCAGTATCTGCATTTTAAAGCAGTAATCATTTCCCTCGATGAATAATAATGACTGCAATGAATAGATATATGTAAGGCTGCAGCTATCACATATTTTCCATTACCACAGTGCAAGGTCCTTTTGTAGGGTGACTAATGGAATGGCAATAAAGGAAATGGATGGGTCACACAAGTGAAGGCTTTTCTCCAGGATTACACCCTTTATGCCACGGTTCTTGCTAACAAGTCAGCACCATAGAGGGAATCTCAGAATATGAATTACAGTAAGACCTTTGGAGAATACAGTGACCCCACAAGTAAGAGGTATTATTGTCACCCAGGTATTAAATGTTTCAAGTGTATGACTGCTATTGATGTTCAGCCATATAAAAAAAGCATCTGACTCTGGTATTACAAATGGAATTTCTCCTGAGTAAGCAGTGTCACAAAAAGATTCTGACAAAACCCAGGGATCTTACAAAGAAGTGCACATTTGTCCTCATTTCTCATATAGAACATGAATGCTCACTGTCCATTTTGATGGAGATACAATTTGGCAATAGCACCAATGTTTTTTGCCATGTACTCCATATGCTTAAATAGGCTACATTAGACAAATATTCATATCAGTTATCCAAATTGAAGAAACAAAGCAGCACTCCATCTTCTTTCAAATATGTAGCTTTATCTATCTACGCCTTATATGAAAAGCAACATTTCAACCCCTTTATGGAGCCATTTTCAAGCTTCATAATGGCTCCAAAGATGGTCTGAAACCTCTAAAGCATCTTCATCTATAGCATGGGTTGTGGATAATTGGAGGTATAAGGATCTGAAGAATCTTTGGAAGCTTGCACTCTATATTTGCTGCTTTGGTAGTATCGCCCCTGTGGACTTTTTATATTTGCCACATATTGTATATTTAATACAAGTACCAGCAATGCTTGCAAAAGATAACATTTTTACTAGCAGAACTATGACTGCAGGTAGGTCCTAATTAGTGTTGCACTTTGGTTTCAGGTTGTTGTTAAGTTTGACGCAAAATTTGATTTAGGCCGAACTGGATTCTTGCTACAATTGCCATGAAATCAGCCTTATCCCTGACCTAGGTTTAGCATTATGGTTTGGGTCTTAAAGGGTTTTAAGAGATTAATTTACCTTTTAGCATTGCTCTTAGTCGCACATTGTTCCAGGCCGCTTGTATATTTCACCATGGCGTCACTTCTGGTGTGCTGTTCAACGTCTCTTCTCATTGCCCTAGGTTACAGAAACAGCAAAGTTGAACTTGAGAGTAATATCTCTTCTTTTTATATTGTCTGTTCTTAGAATAAAACCATTGAAAAGCATTGAAAAAGTTGAGATGACACTCTGTGCCATGATATCATGGTGCATCTTAGCTATAGCTATATCCCTATGTTATGGGAACTGAAGGTGATATTGGACATGATGACACCTGATGATATCACTGTCACTTTCTACAACATAAGGGTAACCTAGGAAACTGGAAGAAATGTAGGACAATTGGACTGGAATTTACATATTAGTGGGAGTGTTGGGAGCCCTAAGACAACGCTGAAAGCTAAGTTTACCCCTAAAACATCCTACAGACCCTAATCTTAAGAGTGAGGGTTATGCTTAACATTAGGAGGGGTAGAGTTCGAGATAGAGATTTCCTGAACCCAAATTTTTTGACATGTTCAGTCACTTCAGTGTCAAAACGAACAGGGCCCTATTTGAGAAAAAATAGTCCTAATTATTCAGCAACAATAATGAATATTGATGAACAACAGTGTCAATAGATTAAATGGCAACAGTTGTATGGGTTCCTTCTACATCATAAGTGAAAGCAACCAGGTGCCAGCAGCAGGAGCTGTACCCATGATATGCCATCGTTGGAGAATATAATTAGAGATGGGCGAATTGATTCTAACGAAGTGGACTTCGTTTAGAATTTCAGGAAAACTTTGGTTCTGAACGAAGTCGAAGTTTGGGGTACTTCGGGTGAACGAAGTGTGCTTTTCATTGATAAAATGGCTGCGAGCACATGGCGTGACATGGGGCAAAGAACTCTGGAGGAAGAAGGGCATACCTGCATGACATGTGCAGAGATGAAGCCAATCAGAGACTGGCGGGATTCTGTGACGTCACCGCACTATATAAGTCCAGGCGCGACGCTGGGAGCTCACACTCCTCTCACTGTACTGATTAGGGAAGGTGCTGCCGCGGCTGCTGCTGCTTACTGAAGAACTGATTTTTATACAGCGATTTTTGGGGGGTGTCTCAGCTTGTCTCAGAGACTGCTTCTCTTAACGTTCTATTTCTGATTTTGTGGGGTATTGGATCTGAAGTCCAGTGTGCATAGAATGCAGCTGCATATACATTTTAATGCTATCTGCTCACAGCACATTGAATATCCAAGGGGGATCTAAGCCTGTTCCTGTTGTATTCATTTAAAGAAAACAGCGTTTTTACAATACAAATACAACTTCATTTTTGGCTGCTCAATTCTTTTGCGCAATTTACATCCAGGGGTTAATTAAGCGTTGTTCTGCTGTTGTGGTGACTAAAAGAAACCGTCTTTTTCACCGCCAAAAAATAAATTTTTCCTGTAGCCTAATTCACAAGCGAAGGTTAATTACAATTTTTTCTCTTGTTGTGTAGCGTAGAAAACATGCCATTGTAACACGCTACAAAGCTGGTAGTTTGTGGTTGCTCAATTGTTTGGCGCAATTTACATCCAGAGGTTAATTAAGCGTTGTTTTTCTGCTGTGGTGACTAAAATACACCGTCTTTCACCACCAAAAATACATTTTTCCTGCAGCCTAATTCACAAGCGAAGGTTACTTACAATTTTTTCTCTTGTTGTGTAGCGTAGAAAACATGCCATTGTAACCCGCATACAAAGCTCGTAGTTTGTTCCCCCCCCCCCTTTTCTGGTTGCTCAATTCGTTTGGCGCAATTTACCTTCAGAGGTTAATTAAGCGTTGTTTTTTTCTCGCTGTTGGTGACTAAAATATAACCGTCTTTCACGCCAAAAAATAAATTTTTCATGCAGCCTAAATTCACAGCGAAGGTTAATTACAATTTTTTCTTTGTTGTGTAGGTAGAAAACTCGCCATTGTAACACGCTACAAAGCTCGTAGTTTGTGGTTGCTTCAATTGTTGGCACAATTTACATTCCAGGGGTTAATTAAGCGTTTGTTCTGCAGTTGTTATCCGTAAAAGAAACTTTGTTTTTCACCGCACAGAAGAAATTTCTGTGCATAATTCATATTCTGAAGGTCAATTTAGCCTGTTTGTGCTCTTTATTCAGTAAAATACACAGTGGTTTTTAAATGGCACATACTAGTCCAATTTTTCCTGCCCATTTGTGAGGCGCATATTTATATCCAAGGGTTATCCAAAGGGGGGGGGGGGCTTTTTTTTTTTTTTTTTTAGTGTTTAATTGGACGTCAAATACGAGGGTGTGTATATCATGTACAGATATCTTCATCAAACGCAGTGTCTGTACATTTTAGAACAAAACAGTATGTCAGACAGAGAGGTGGCTTGGCTCTTCACCTGGCGTGTGGCAGAGGGCACAAACATTCAGGCCCAGGTCGCAGCACGCAAGGGGTAGTTCGCAGCAGGGGTCCCCACTCGGTGAGGCAAGAATGCCGCTGTTTCAATCTAGCGGCCGTGTGTCTGACTAGCAAACCCTAAGGTTCTTGATTGTTAACGACTAGGTCATCCACTTCCTCCCAGTGACATCTGACAACCCCAGCCAAGGGTCGGTGGGAACGTTCAGACACAAATCTTAGTTGGCCATGGCCAGGGGAGGGGGGTCAGCGGCCCTCACCCGTCCTCAACCGCCTCTCTTCTCATCCGGATCCCTATAGCCATGAGATTCTACTATGTGGTCTGGGATCAGCGCCACTATATAGCGAGGATGAAAATTTGAGGCGAGGGCGTCAGCAGCTACTTGGCAGCGAAGAGAAATGGGGCCAATATCCCCTGCTCTTGCAGTAGGCGGCAAAGTATAGATGTGGAGTCATTGGCATGGGAGGTCAATGTTGTGAGGGGTCAGCCTCTGCATACCAAGACCGGTGATGAGGACAGACAGTGACGATGGGAAACACAATTAGGTTGTGATGTAGCCAACCGCTCTTGGGAGCCGGTGAGCACGGGCTTCGATCTCGTCAGGAGAAGAGGCGTCAGCTTCGCGTCAGCAGCGGCGCAGCAGCAAGTGTTTTGTGTGGCGCGTGAGTCAGCAGGGAGCGCAGTGTGAGGTCGAGCAGCCAAGCGGCCACGGGTTAAAAACCCGCTTCGCAGGTCCAATGAAAGTAAGCGGCCTACAGGGGCTCTGCGAGGCAGCGGTGGTAGAATGTCATCAGTGACGGAGCTCGTTGGCGGGTTAAAATCGATACTCGGACGGTGTGGCAGAGTTCTTTGCTAAAGACACCGGAGGAGCCGAATAAGGGTTTATGTAGAATATGCGTGTCGGCTGCAGAAAGTGAAGCCGTCGCCAGGGGATGCTATCATTTGGCACCTGGCCCTTGGTCAACACATGCTGGTAGGTCACCATCCGGTTGGCCTGGGAGGAAACGTGTGCTCAGATGTGGTGGTCCATCCTGCCGCCATAGCAACAGCGAGCGCAGCGCCCAGTTGGCACGCATGCCATTGCAGGCCAGGTCAAGGACTCCACACACCTCTGCGAAGGGAAGACTGTTTTCGTGTGACATCATCTCCGGGCCAGATGCTCCTGCTCCTCGCTACTCCATGGCGCCTGCAGTGTTTTTCAGCGAGGCGATTGCAAACAGACAAAACAGTATGCGGTCCAACCATCCTAAGGTGCTGCAGCTGACCGTGCTCCTGTCAAGTTGTGGTACTGCAGTCCCTCCCTTGTCCACATGGTGGACTCTGCAGCCGTGCAGAGAACTATTGCTTGTGCCGAGCAGAGATGGAGAGTTACAAGCCGTAATTTCTTTTCCAAAAAGGCCAGTACCAGACACTTCATACAGTATGTAGAAAACAGAAGGTGGAGCCTATCTTTGTAGACTTATCGGTTTGTTCAAGGTGACGGCCATCAGCGCGGACGTTGGAGCTGTAACTTACGGGCTGGGCCAGTAAATGTCCTTTACGGCCCACGGGTGATGTGCTTCCTGCCACAGGCACACCAACAACTTGGACGAAGTTGGCCAATTTCCGCTCCTCCTCCCTCCTTCCACACCACCATTCTCAGCTCCACAAGTACTGCTCAAATCATAACCACATGTGTAGGGCGCACTGCGGTGTTCCGCAGTTCTACACCTGGATTGCTCGCGGAACGAGTCACAACAGGGCTGAAGCTGCTCAGCGTCATGCAGCAAGAAAATCGATGTGTGGCTTTCTCCACGCAACTGCAAACTTGGAACCATGGTGACGGACAAATGGAAGTAACATGGTTCCGCGCTGCACCGAAGGGGATGGTCCATGCACCCTGCATGGCGCATGTGTTATGTTCATACTGGTGTGAAAGGTTCCTGAAGTATCCTCCACCGATCTTCAGAAGATTTGAAAATGGCCGGAAACTGTGCATGCACTTCATCATTCCTACAATAAGCCAGGAACACCCTCCTCGAGTTCACGGCAGAACGGGCACTCCTCAACCCCAATCTGATTTGCAATGTTTCCACCGTTGGTATTTCCAAGCTGCATCATGTTGGACAACTTATGAACAGAGAAAGGCCATTAACGATTTTTTGATGTCCAGGCGGACAGGAGTACTTCCCCTGTGTAAAACTTTGATGTCAGCCAGAGTGGCGCTCATTGCGTGACCACCTGCCGTTTGTCGAGCCATTCGAGGAGGCCACGTTATTGTCAGTCGCCAGGACTACGATGAATAACGTAATTCCCACTGCTTCATGTCCGGGAACGGATGCTGAAAAATTCTGTCTGGGCAACAGGACTGGAGACGACTACATCTCGCCCGGGCCACATGGTCCAGTGGGGATGATGGAGGAGGTGGAAGAGGAAGGACATTGGGAGCGAAGCATTGTCTGGTGACATGAGTGGATTTTACCCAGGGGGGTGGTTGACAAGAGAGGAGAGCAGGAGGAGCAGCTGAAGGAGGTAGATGGAGATGAGGAAGTCGAGGCAGATGACCCACAAGCACCCCTACGTGTTGTGTGTGGCAGGTATCAGATGGAGATGGAGCCGGGAGCCCCTCGGAGTCACTTGTGCAGTATTGGCCCGCGCATGATGATTTGGCCTGGGCTAGTGCAGCCGTTATAGTCAGCATCCGGCAGAGGGATTGACTTCTGGCTCTCCATCCCTTTTGGACCCTCGCTAGGTCAATAGGGGAGCCGCCTTTCTCCCAGCTATTGAGAGGGAGGACATACTCAAATACTATAGGGAAATCCTCCGTTAGTCCGTTGGCCGCGCCTTGTGCGGCATCGGTCCTCCTCTGACAGGTCTGGACGGGGGTTCTTCAGCGCTCACGTACTACTGCCGCGGCTGGCTGGGGGAGGGTGGGGGGTCGGAGCCAGTACAGCTCCATCCGCAGCAACCTAAGTCTGGAGTCATGATGAGCAGCTTCCTTCACCCGCCCTAGTGTGCGAGGGCATAGTCGCCGGAGCAGCAGCAGGACCTGGAGCAGACCTGAACCAACAGGGTGGTGGCCTACTTGGACAGCACTCTTCCACACAGTTAGAAGACGCTGGACATATTGGCATGCAAAAGCTGGATGTGTGGCCGCAACTTGCCGAGTTTGCAGTGGAGAAGAAGCTGTCCTGACCTGGCCAGTTGTTGTGCGCATCAGATTGGGTGTTCAGTGGTGGCGTGGGGCCATCGTGACCCCAAGGAGAAACCTGCTTGTCCACGGGAATGTGAAACGACTGTACCTTGTCAAGATGAATCAGGCGTGTATCGGCCAGGGATTTCCACACATCATTGCCTTAGGCGTTCAGAATACATCAGCATGACACGCCTCACCAAACTGTGAGGAATGAGTCTGGGTTCAACTCACTGCCCTCAGCCACTATTTGAAGCCGCCCACCCGCCTGTTGCCACACATCTGCTGCCAGTTTTTCCATCTGCCCCAACCATCTTTACCAGGATTGGTATTGCAACCCACCCACACTCTGTCATTGTGCCACTGTCTGACCTCATGTGCTGCCTGTGGCTGCTGCGTGACTCCACACTGTGTCCTTTGTGCACTTTTGACCTCATGCTGTTGTCTGCGCCGTCACTTCCACTCTCTGTCATTGTGCCACTCTGTGGCCTACTCCTGTTTTTGCCACATTCAGAATTGTGATATGTGCCACTGTCTGACCTCATGATGCAGCGCCGTGACTCCACTTTCTGTCATTGTGCCACTCTGTGGCCTACTCCAGGTTTTGCCACCTCCTGAATGTCATTGTGCCAATGTCTGACCTCATGCTCTGCTGTGGTGCATGCCGTGACCTAGACACTGTGTATTGTGCCCCTCTGTTGCTATTCCTGTTTTTGCCACCTCCAGTATGTGATTTTGCCGCTGTCTGGACCTCATGCTGCTGCCACCGTTTCACCTCCACTACTCTCTGTTCATTGTGCCACTCTGTGGCCTACATCCTGTTCTGTGCCACCTCCAGAATGTGATTGTGGCTGGCTGCCACCGTCACCTCCACTCTCTGTCATTGTGCACTCTGTGCCCCTACTCCTGTTTTTGCCACCTCCAGAATGTGTGTGCCACTGTCTGACCTCTTTTGCTGCTGCTGTGTGACCTCCACTCTCTGTCCTTGTGCCACTCTGTGGGCCTACTTGTTTTTGCCACTCCAGAATGTATTATGATTTTGCCACTGTTGTACCTATGCTGCTGCTGCGGTGACCTCCACTCTCTTTCATTGTGCCACTCTGTGGCCTAATCCTTTTTTGCCACCTCCAGAATGTCATTGTGCCACTGTCTGACCTCATGCTGCTGCTGTGGCTGCTGCCGTGACCTAGACACTGTGTCATGGTGTCACTGAGTGACACTGAGGCCTAGTCCTGTTTTTGCCACCTCCAGAATGTGATTGTGCCACTGTCTGAACCTCATGCTGTGCCACCGTCACCTCCACTCTCTGTTCATTGTGACACTCTGTGGCCTACTCCTGTTTTCTGCAAGTCTCAGTATGTGATTGTGCCACTGTTCTGACCTCTTCTGATGCTGCCGTGACCTCCCTCTCTGTCATTGGTGCCACTCTGTGGCCTACTCCTTTTTGCCACTCCAGTATGTGATTGCTGCACAGTTTCTGACCTCATGCTGCTGCTTGACGGTGACCTCACTCTCTGTCATTTGTGCCACTCTGTGGGACCTACTCTGTTTTTGCCACCTCCAGAATGTCATTGTGCTACTGTCTGACTTCATGCATGCTGCTGCATTTGTGACACTAGGGACACTGTGTCATTGTGCCACCTCTGTGGCATATTCCGTTTTTTCCCCCTCCAGAACTGTGATTGTGCCACTGTCTGACGCATGCTCTGCGGCCACCCGTCACCTCCACTCTCTGTCATTGTGCCAATCGGTGCCTACTTCTGGTTTGTGTCACCTCCAGAATGTGATTTTGACACTGTCTGACCTCATGTGCTTGTGGCGCCGTGACCTCCATCTTGTCATTGTGGCCACTCTGTGGCCTACTCCAGTTTTTGCCTCCTCCAGACTGTCATTGTGCAACTGTTGACCTCATGCTGGCTGCTGTGGCTGCTTGCGTGAACTTGACACTGTGTGTCATTGTGCCACTCTGTGGCCTACTCCAGTTTTTGACACCTTCCGAATGTGGATTGTGCATGTCTGACTCATGCTGCTGCTGCCGTGAACCTCCACCCTCTGTCATTGTTGCCTACTCCTGTGGCCGATCTGTTTTTGCCACCCCCACACCACTCCAGAAATGGCCATTGTTGCCGCTGTCTGACCTCATGCTGCTGCCGCCCGTCACCTCCACTCTTGTCATTGTGCCACTCTGTGCCTACTCTGTTTTTGCCACCTCCAGAATTGTGATTGTGTCACTCTCCTGACCCATGCTGATGCTGCCGTGACTCCATACTGTGTCATTGTGCCACTCTGTGGCTTCTCCTTTTTTTTGCCAACTCCAGAAGTCATTTCCCACTGTTGACCCCCATGTGCTGGGCTCCCGCCGTAAACTCCAAATCTGTACTAAGGGTTCCCACCTGAGTCTCAGCTTTTTTTTTTCCAGCTTTAGCTGGAAGGGGACTTTATCGGCACTTTCCCGGGTTCAGTATTTTGGTCATTTTTCCCCCTTTTTAAGTGCCGGGGGAATTTTTATAGTGAAGTGTTTTAAAAGGCCGGCGGAAAGTATGGGGTTTTGTCATACAAAAACAAAAAACATTGTAAAAAGGGCCAAAACCAAAAGGATCCCTTTCGTTTTATTTAAGAAAGGGGCCAGCGTTTTTTTTCACCCGGGGCAGGTTGTGAAAGCCTGGAAATAGCTTTTTTTTAAACCCTGTTTTATCCCAAAAGGTATTTCGGAAAGGAAGTTATTTTTTTTTGGTAAAATTTTTAAAGGAAAGGGTGGGCGAACCGAATTTCTAGAAATTCCCCCCTTTTTAAAAAATATAATCAGTTTTTAACAAAAAAGATTTCCCCCTTTAAGGATAAAAAGTAAAAAAGAATATTTTGGAGCCCTTAAATTTAAGCTCTTAGAATATATTTAACAATCCCAAAGACAAATCATATCTGACTAATATAGCCCCCATTCAGTTGTGCAGGACAAAGGGCATTTTAATTATTTCAAAAAAACCCAAATTTCTTCATTGACCTGAGTAAACCCCCCTTTGTATTTGCGAGTTTTTCTCCATTGCCTATTTTGTATAACAAAAAAATCTTTACATTTTTTTGATGAAACCCATTTGTTTTTGCACCTTGATTTTATTAAGATACGTCTATACTTTACAGAAAATTTTGGGTTTTTGCATAGTTGATTTTAGAATTGAAAACAAAGACCCCTTCAAACTGGCAGTCCCCTGTGGTATACGACCTATTATCCTGCCCCAAAAAACCTTTTTGAGCAGAGAAACAGATTTCTTTAAATTTAGCCCCTTGCTTCTCCGAATGAAACAATTATTTTTTTGTTTTTAAATATGACAAACAAGCATTCTGTCTCTCCCTATCGAGAATTTTAGCACATCTGATTGTTTTTGCACCCAAAGTATAAAAAAAGGGTAAAACACTTTATAAACATGAAAAAATGCATTATTTTTTGTAAGTTTTTTTTTTTAGCACCATCTATAAAACTGCCCTTTCAAAAACCCTGTATAAAAATATATGAATAGAGAATTCAGACCATGCTCTGTGGCCCATTGTACTTACACATAATGCTCGAGAACACAAAAACCCCCCTTATCTTTCACTTAAGGGATCTCAAGATGTTGTACATTTAGAGAAACTTCATAAATAAGGGAAAGGGTGGTTAGAGCTACTCTAATCCAGACTTCTTATGACATTTACTTGGTTCAGTTGGTGATACACATGTACTCTGTTGGCAATGGAAAGTCATTTTAAGCTGGTTCTTTAGAGGCTAAAATTTAAAGGGTTATTAATGTCTTGTGTTTCTTTACTAAACCTACAACATTCTAATGGAGAACATTCTATTGATTATTTTGCAATAAAATGACTAATTTCATTAAAATGGTTAATACATAGCAATTTTATGTATTGGTGTGTATTATACTGTATCTGTGAAAGCAGCCTAGTAGATTCTAGCAGAATCCTGTACATGGCAGACTCAGAGGCCATCATTTTTGTCTTTGGCTGCCATATCAACCATGGGCACCCCACAATCACATTGCAAGAGTTCCCGTGGGAGATAAAAGGAGCCCTCTTCCTCAGTCAACTATCTAGATGCCACAAATGCAATTAGCCAAGGCATTTAGAAGGTTAAATGTCTGGAAATGGAGCTGACTCCCGCAGATCCTAGTGTGGTACATGTACAACATATGGGGGACTTGACAACTCTTCCCTTTTGCTACACCAGTGGGAAAGTGCACCAGAACCCCTAATAATAATTTTATTTTTTATTTGTGCCAACAAATTCTTTCAGCACTTTAAATGTATAGGGTATACGTACAGACAAAAGACAGACATTACATAGTGAAAGCTACTTACAAATGAGACACACAGTGTGAGGGCAATGCTCGCAAGAGCTTACAATCTATGAGGGAGATAAAGGGGGAGAAGTGCTAATTTTACAATGGCCAGTCCTTTTTTCTTTAATATGGGGGGTTACTTAAAAATTGGGTGAACCTGCTACATGCTTACATTCTAAAGACAGAAAGTCCCCCTAGTTAGGGGTGGCAGAACATGTGTGATAAAAGGGTTTGGATTACAATTGGGGATTTGTAGGTCTGCTAAAAAGAGTTTTTTTCAGGCACTCTTAAAACTATGAAGGTTGGGATTTGGGTGTTTGGTACTTTTAATTTCCAGAGAAGGGGGCGCACGTGTGAAATCTTGAAAACGGGATGAATGGTTCGGATAAAGTGATCTTTGTTTATGTCCAACAAGCAGAGAGAGGGGAGGGTGGAGACAAGATGAGGGGGGGAGATGTAGCGGGGGCAAAACTGTGGCTATTTATGGGGGTGTAAAGAATTTATATTTTTCCTTTTCGAATGGGCACCACAGAGTAACTGACACGGGGTAAGGCTTCAAAATAGGGCTGGAAAGAAAGATGGCCGGGCGCTGCATTCGACAGATTGGAGGGGGGGAGAGTTTGCAGAGAGGGAGATCGATAAGAGGGGTTGCAGTAGTTAAGGCAGAAAGAAAAAGGGCCACAAAAAGAGTTTGAGTTTTTCCACAGTAAGAAAGGGATGGTTTCTGGAGATGTTCTTGAGGTGCAATGACAGGAAAGACCAAGATTGGATTAGGGGGTGAAGACAAATTTGAGCTAGAAAAACCCCCAAAAGAAGGGGGCCCGTCCCTAGGAGTTTTGGTTGTATACCAAAGAAAAAATGCAGGGGGGGGTTTTGGTTAGTAGAGGGGGGAAAAACAAGAAGTTCCGTTTGGTGAGGTTTAGTTGATAAGAGAGGAAATGGGGCCCCAACGAAGCCGGGGTTTTTTTAGCAGGGCGGGAGTTAGGTTCGGGGAAAGGTAAAAATTTGGGGATCATTAGCGGAAAAGGGACTAACCAAATCAATGGGTTTTGGGCCCAAAGGGGCTGTTAAATTTGAAAAAAAAAAAAATTAAAAAAAAAAGGGAAAAAAATAGAATAAGAGAAGGGAAAAAAAAAAAAAAAAAAAAGGTTATAAAAGGGGACAGAGGGGGAAAGGGGGGTTTTTTTCCCAAAAACCCAAAAAAAACAAAAGTAAAAAGGGAAAAATTTTCCTAAGGCTTTTAAAGGAAATTTTGGGGAAAATCAAAAACCATTTTGGGGGGGGAAAAAAAAGATAGCAAAAGCAAAACCCAACTTTCCCCAAATTTTTTTAAAAAGGGGGGAATAAAACCAAACCCCCGGACTCCAACCCCTTTTTTTTTTTAAAAAATTTTTTAAAAAAAAATAAAACCCCCCTTGGGGAAAACATTTAAAAACAAAAGGGGGAAAAAAACTTAAAAAAATGGAGAAAAAAACAAAAGGAAAAAGGGGTTGGGGGAACAAAAAAAAACCCTTTTTTTTCAAGGGGGGGGGTAAAAATTTGGGGGGGAAGAAGGGTGGGTTTTCTTAAAATTAAAAAAAAAACCCCAATTTTTGCGAAGGAGGGGAATTTACACGGGCAACCAGGACCTTTTAACCCAAAAGGGGGGGGGAAAAAATTTAAACAGGCGTTTTGGGGGTTAAAAAAAAAAAAATTTTTTTTTTTTACCGAAACATAATTTTAGTGAAAGTCCAACATTTTTTCCCCAAAAAAACCCCCCACCAAATTCCCAGAACACCCCGGGGGGGCCCCCCCGGATCACTCGGGGGTTTCGGGAAAACAAACCCAAAGGGGTTTGGGGTTTTTAAAAATTTAAAAGGGCCCCAAAAGAAGGGGTTTAAGGGCATGTTTTTAACATTTAACCCCGGGGGGGAAAAAAAGGGGGGTTCCAAAATAGAAAAATTTAAAAAAAAAAAAAAAAAGGAAACAAAAAAATTTTTTAAAATTTTAAAGCAAAAAAAATTCATACGTTTTCAAAAAAGTTTCCCTTTACAAAAAAATATATTGGTAAAAAAAAAAATTCGCCAGGCCCAACTTTCCCCCCCCCAAAAAAAAGGGGGGGAAATCCCCAAATCAAAAAAAGCACCCCCCCACAAAACCCAACCCCTTACCCCCCAGAATGGGTATTATTAAGGATTGGATAAATGTTTTGCCGGATATGTCAATTTTGTCTTTGAAGTGATGACCAGGTTTCAGCACGAGGTCATGACCAGGCCTGGCTTTAGGCTGAGGAGGGAGTGGAAAGTATCAAACAGGCGTTTTGGGTTTTTTTTGTAGGTTGGATGTGGAGGTGAAATTTTCTTTTTGTGGGTGTAGGGCGTGCTGTAAGATGAGCAGAATTCATATGGAGTAAGTCGGCGGTGTTTTGGACTTTCTCCACGATTCAACAACCTGGAAACTTCGCTGCAAAAGGGAGTCTGGGGCGGTGCCGGGCCGGCATCTGCTCTGGTGGTTGGTGTATGGTGGTGGCAATTTCCCGGGTGGTTGAGAGAGTTTTTTTGTAATGTTGACAGCCGGGTCAGGACGGAGAGGGAGGGTTTGGGGGGCGTGAGGACGTAGGGTGTCTATGAATTTCTGAGGTTGGGGAGCGGGTTTTAAATGGATGTGGGCAGGTGTGTCCAGAAAGGGTGAGAATTTTGTAGTAAAAGAGATAAGGTTTGCCGGAAAAGGGCAAAGGAGAATTAGTGAGGTTAATATTGAAAAGAGAGACAAAAAAAAGGAGTGCATCTTTCGTTTTAAAATTTTATTTTTGACCCGTTTTACATAAAAAAAATCGCTTGCGTCAGACAGAAAAAAGGAATATCTGACTGGCAGGTCCCAACTTTCCCATGTCCCCTAAAAAAAATTTTGGGGTGGGACGAACCTCCCAACTCCAAAAGCTTAACCTAAGGGCGACATGTAAAAAGGGGGTTTTTACGCCTTTTTTTCTGGCAAACCTGCGCCCCCCAGCCCGAATCCCGTGTCGGACGCAGCTTTTCGCACTTTCGGCTTGGGTCCCATGAAGGGGCGGGCAGGGCGGGCATGGCGCGGTGGGGCGCGGTTTTGGGTTCCAGGGGGACCGGCGCGCTCTTAACCCCAAGGCATGTACCATGGGCTCGCCAAATCCGGCGCTCGGGGCAGCCCGACAAGAGCCCTGGTTTTTTGGTCTAAATCCCCCGGGCCGAGGCGAATGAAGCGGGTCGGAACATCGAGGAAGGGGATCGAAATCGCGACAGAAGTCTCGGCGCCCCAAATCCGTGAGCAGGAGTTTGAATGGGAAAAAAAATCCCCTTTATAAAGGCGGAAAACAGTGTCAGAAAGGGCCTGAAGAAAAAAATACACAAAATAAAAAAAAACATCATTTCCCAAACTCTCAAATGGCGAAATATAAACAAATTGATATTGGAAATTGCCGGGAAAACAGAAATTTCAAAATCGAAACCATTCTCTTGGGTCGGCAAAACCCGGCCAACAGAATCGGAGCGACGTGAACCTTTAAAAAGCTATGGGGAAAATTTGACCAATAAAATCCCCGGGGGATAATTCAAAATACGAAAAAAATGCTAAAAAGCTAAATTGGCTAAATACGGGGGCTTGGCTTCTCAGCCAATCAGAATAAGCGACAAGTCCCATTTAGGCTATGGAAAAAGTTTAGCCCAATCAAAATAGGAGCGAAAAAGTCCATTCTAGCCTTGGAGAAGTTTAAACCAATCAATATGACGACAAAGTCCCATTCTGCCTAGGGGGAAGTTTACACCAATAAGAATCCGGGGACGGGGAAATTTAAAAATCAGTAAAAATGCTGAAAAGAGCTGATTGGCTGAGTAGGGGGGTCCGCTAGTCACCCAATCAGAGGCGATATTTCCCCCATTATACTTTTTGGGAGATGAGCGCACTCAAATTCGGCGCTCGGCGCGCGGCAAAAAGTATTAATCACCAAAATTTTTATACAGTGTAAAACATTCTCAGAAAAAAAGACCAAAACACTTTTTGAAAAAAAAAAAGCATTTAAAAAACCCGGAAAAAACGCGTTCGTCGCCGGGCCCGGGCGTAATGGGGGAATTGAAAGAGAAAAATTGCCGGGAAAACGTAATTAAAAATTGTTTAAAGTTTTCTTGGTCGGCAAAAACCGCCAATCAGAATGGAGCGAAAAATTGTCCCATTATAACATGTGGAGAATTGACAATCAGAATAGGAGCGAAAAATGTTCCATTCTATCCTAGGGAGAAAATGTCACGAGGTAAAAAAAGGAAATTGAAATATGTGGTAACAAAAAAAAAAAAAAATTTCCCCCTAAAAAATTTTATTTCTTTATTTTCGTTCCCCCCCCAAGGTCAATTAGTATGGGTGCTCGAAAATAAAAAAAAAAAAACCATGATTTTAGGGAATTAATATTTTTTTTTCCCCGTACTTGATTCCCCCCCCCTGGTACGGCTTACCCCTCATGCGGGGGGTCCAGGGATCCACTCCGCATTACAAAAGATGGCCATGGACCCTGCCAAGGTACCTTTCCCGGGTAACCGGATTCACGGCGATAGGGGGCTTAGCAGTCAAAACAACTTGGAACAACCCCAAGCTTAAACCCAGTTGCCGCCTGCTCAGCAGCTCCTGGCTAAACCAAACCGCCGACTCCCCCTCCTGTGGCGATCCCCCGCCAGTCCCCGGGATTTAGGCGCGTTTTCCCACTCCCCGACAAGTTTGAAGGGGATCCAAACTGTGCAGGGGATTTTTTTACCCCTGCCTAGCACATTTATTAATGGTGGTCAATTCCCAATGAACGTTCGAAGGTGGGCCCTTGTGGTCAGTCTGCTGTCGGGAAGGTCTAGTTGGGCCCCCCTTCTGGGGAACCCGGGGTCCGGGGGACGATGGACCCCAGGCTTTTTCCCCTCAGAGTTTCCCCAGGTCTTTTAAAAGCCGGCAGCATCCTCTGCAGGGGCCGCTCTACTGAATCTTGCCAGGGGGGATCCGGCCCGGGACTACCAAATTCGTTTTCGGACCCTGGGTCAGGTGACCTGGGCGACGCGCCCAATTTTGCCACTTTCAAAAAAAGGGCTTGTCCCGGGAGAGTTAAGGACGCCGCAGCTGAGAGATCCCCTCCCCCCCTAACGAACTGATCCCCTAGCCTCCCGGTCGATGTTCGCTTCGACGGCGGCCAAAGGGAAAAATAGCCAGGACTGATCTCGCCCCCCCAAGCCGTTTGCCTCCCGGCCCCGGTCTTCCAAAAAACCCCAGCTGCCAAACCTCCCTCCCAAAACCCTGAAAACCCCCTGCAGGTGGGCCGGGCACATCTTCGAAAAAGGGGCTGTCCCCCTGGGCAGAGAAATTGTGCCTTTATGTGCCGCCCGGATCCTTTCGCAATGGGTTTCCGCTTGCCCACGCGGCAGGAACGCCCGACCCAGGTTTTTGTCGGAGAGGCAACCCCGGTTGGAAAAACTTCCCTCCCCCCCTTTACTATGGAGGTTTTTGGGGTTTATCTGGTTCCGGGGCTGTTTTTTAGGGGGCCCCCCTTTCTAGACCTGGATGGGGAAATTTTATTTCCCCACCCTGGTGCCCGTATCGCCTCCGGTGACCGTAGGAGAAGCCTTGGTGATTCCTCCGGGGGTTGAGTCCCTTAGTGAGGCCTTCGGTACGGACAAAAACATTGTCCCTCGGGGGGGCCCTTCCAAGGAAGGGATACCCTTTTCGTCCTCCCCGGTTTCCTCGCGATCCTCTTGGGTCTTTTGTGGCGCAGTCCCCTGCCCGACCCTCGACGGAAAACCCCGGGGTTCTCGCGGGGGTTTCCCACTGCCAGATCGCTGTCTCTCAGGGTTCCCGCTCCAGTCCGGGATTCCCCCTCACCGGGTTTTCAGGGGTTTTGCCGGGCCTCCCGCGGAAAAACCAGGGTACGCGGATGTCTTTTAAGAAAAAAGGGAATCCCTTCCTCCTCATCGCCCCCATGACTGTCCATTGCCCTTTTCCTGGGACCATCCTCCTCGGGGGAGGTTTTACCCTTGTTTGCCAGAGACTCAGGCCCCTGTGGCTTTTTCCGAGAACCCGCAAAGGGTTTTTTACGCAATCCTCATCCCCCCCGGAGCTGTTTTTTTTTTTCGAAAGAAGGATGGGTCTTCCGTCCATGCATGCACCGGGGCCCTGAACCAGATTACCTTTAAAAAACCCGGGATCTTGCCCTAAATTTCAGAGCTCTTTGATCGTCTAAGGGGAGCCAGGGTTTTTTTTCCCAAAATTTGGGCCTGCGGGGGCATCAACCTCTCGGATCGTGGGGAGATGAGTGGAAGACGGCGTTTAATAACCCCCCGACGGGGCCTTTGATCCTGTAATGCCATTGGTCTGTGCAATCTCCGCAGTCTTTAGGGTTGTAATGACATTTTCAGGGGTTTTTTTTAAACGTGTGTCATCGTTTACCCGGACACATCTTGGTTTTTCCCCGACCCCCGGACCCATCTTCCAAGTGCCCTGTCCTGCAACCCTTTGCAGCAACCCCTGTAGCCAAAATTTGAGAAAATGGTGTTCCTCAATCCCCTCTGCCTTTTCCTCGGTTAAAACGTCTCGATCAAGACTCAAATGGGTCCACAAAATGTCGGGTTCCTCAATGGCCAGACCTGTTGGACTTTGGCCATACAACGTTTTTTTTGGGGTTTGCCAATCATCGCATTTTATCCCCACTTTTTACCTGGTGGCTCCAATTGTGGCTCTCCCCGGAAGGGCTACCCAAAAAGTTGGCCCCCCAGCGGGCGATGGCCTTCTGGATTTTAAGTCAGCCCTTTTCTTCCCCACCTATTTTGTCACGCCCGACCCTGAAAGCCTTTCTCTTGGAGGGGATGCCTCTTCGGTGGGGGCCGGAGCGTCCTTACTCAAAAGAGTCCCCCCAAGGGGAAAACCATCACCCGCGGGTTCTTCTCCAAGCCCCCTCGTCGGTGAAAACTATGCTATTGGGGACCGAGAGTTACCGCTTTTAAATGGGGAAGTGGCGGCATTCCGGAGGGAGCTCGTCATCCTTTTGAGGTATTTTTGGCCACAAAAACCTTCAGTATCTCCAGTCGGCCCCGCCCAAATCCCGGAAGCACGGGGGTCTTTTTTTTTCAAAATTTAACTTCCGGGTCATTTTCGCCCAGCCAAAGGAAAAAAGGGGGTGCCTCTCTGGCCTTGAAATACTGGAGAGGGGGAAAAACCCACCCAAACATTATACTCCGGAAAAGTGACCCAAAAGCACCCGTCCCCCTTCGGCAGTACCCCCCGGCAAGACCCAGTTGGCCCATGTGCGCGGGGATACGAATTGGGGGGCATTGCTCTTTTTGGGAAAAGGGGGGGAAGACTTTCCTGGGGTTTTTGGGAGGGGGGGAAAAAATTCCAATTGATTTTCCTAATCCCCCCCGGTTTCCCTTGCGCCCCGCTATGCCCAGTACTCCATGGTCCCCTGTGGCATGGATTTCATCACCGACTTCACCTTTCGGGTAAAACCGGATCTGGTCATTTTGGATAGATTTGAGTCCATTCTCCCCCCCCTGCTCGGGGTTACCCTTTTGCAACCCCGCTTGCCCCCCTTTTCTTTATTCACGGGGCCCCCCTGCCGGTCTTCCCCAGACATCGTTTTGTCGTGGGGGGTGCAGTTGTGTCCCGTTCTGGCGCGCACTCTTTCCCGACTGCACGTTTTAAATTGCTTTCTTTGTCATACCATCCGCAATTAAGGCCAGGTAGAGAGGTCAATCAGATTTTGGGCAGCTATTACGTCATTTTGTTTCTGCTCGCCCGGATGATTTTGGGGGGCCCAAACCCCCTACCCTGGGGCCAATTTTTTTAAATCGTTGGACTAGGGGCTTCAGGGGGTTCCCCTTTTTTTTTTGTATATGGCCGGCATCCCCGCCTCCTCTCCCCCCTGCCCTCCCCCTCCGGGGTTCCCCCTGTAGATGCCTTGGTCCACGCTTTTGGCATTTGGGAGCAGACTGTCAGTCCCTGCAGCGTGTGTGCCCCTTGAAGGTCGGCGGGCGAAAGAGGAGACGGCTCCAAAACCCTTTGCTCCTGGAGCAAGGTCTGGCTGTCCCCAAAAATATGTCAGGTTGAAAATCCCCAGCAAACAAGCTGGTCCCGCGCTCCTTGGGCCCTTTGAAATCCTGAGCCGTGTTAATCCAGTAGCTTTATAAACTCCGACTCCCACCCACCATACGGATCCCAAATTCTTTTCATGTACCCCTCCTGAAACCTGTCGTGTTGAACCGCTTCTCCAGAAAAGTTGCCCCCCCTCCCTGAGAACTGTAGCCTCCAAATATTTTGCGGTCAAAGAGATCTTGGCTATGAAGTTGGTAGGGGTAAACGGCATTTCCTGGTTGATTGGGGGGGATTCGGTCGGAGGAGAGATCATGGGAGCCTGAGGAAAACTCCTGGACTGCGGTCTCGTTTTGAGGTTTTCCTTCCAAACCAGAAAGAGGCGGCGGCCTGGGGGGAGGGGGGGTAATGTCACGAGTGGTCCCGCAGCCACTCGCCCGGGCTGTGGGCGCACTCGTGCTGCCGCCCATCGGGTCCCGGCGGCTACTGCCGGTTCCACGGCCCGGGTCCCGGCTCCCTCCTTACCTGACCTGCTCCCGCGTCCTCTCGTCCTCCTGGCCGGCCGGTATGCGCATGTCCGCGCCTTAGGCGCGCGCGCGCCGGCTCTCGGGGATTTAAAGGGCCTTTACGCCCATTATTGGTAAGGCTGGCGGTGACCCTATTTAACCTCCTTCCTTCCGGTTCACCTTTGCTGGATCTTTAGTGCCGTACTGCCTTTAGAGAAAGCGTCTTCTGACTCGTAGCCTGTCTTCCGTGTACCGAGCCTTTACGCTCCTGTTTCTCGACCACGAACCTTTGCCGCCTGCCCTGACCTCTTGCCTGTCCCCGACTTCGCCTACGTCTCTCGATTTTGTACCACGCACTGCTTTGGCTGCCCCCGCAAGCAAGTCACGCCAGTGGGGCGACCTGGTAGTTCTCCGCCGCAGCAAGTCCATCCCGCTTTGCGGCGGGCTCTGGTGAAAACCGGATTCTACTTAGATTCCGCCCCCTGGTACGGCTTACACCATCGCTTGCAGTGGTCCAGCGAATCCATTACCAGCATCCGTTACAACTATACATTCTTTTCCCACCCTCATTATTCTTATTGCTGAATTGACTATATTTCACCTCAGCACTCTCTTATCTCTGTTGTCACTGATTCCTCAGTAGGTAATATACTTCACTCCAACAATGCCTCTGTTCATTGTGACCTAGTTCTTCCACATCCGGCTTTATCGTGGAGATTGAATGAGTCACTTCTCTCATATTCTTTATGTCTCTCTGAGTTGCAGTACACCTCTCACACTTTTGTTGCCATACATCATTGTTTCAAACTCAATGGGAGATACTTAAAGGGGTTTTATCGCTACAAAGATCATAGTTACAAATGAGGGGACCAAATATCTAAGCATGTCTGTCCTTGGTTAGAATTAAGCAATTGCCCATGGTTCAGAGAACGGGCTGTTTGTTTAGTGCTTGAAAACAAAGTGAGAGCTCCGGTCGGGTTACGCCCAGGTCCTGCCCCTGGTCGTGATCGGGAATGCACGGCCGAGGAAGTTGCAGGAAAGAGGTCGCGGACGTGTGCGCGCAGGTTGACGTGTGCACGGATGAGAGAGATATTTCAGTGACAGCAAGCAGTGGTAGGTGCAACATATACATGCGGGGAGAGCGATTTCAGTGACAGCAAGCAGTGGTAGGTGTGACGCATGCGTGCGGGGAGAGAGATTTCACTGACAGCAATCAGCGGTAGGTGCGACATATGTGTGCAGGGTGAGATTTTTCACTGAGAAATCAGTCGTAGGTGCAACGTATGCGAGCAGGGTGAGATTTTTCACTGACAGCAATCAGTGGTTAGGTGCGACGTATGCATGCAGGGTGAGATTTTTCACTGACAGGGAATCAGTGGGCCTGCAGCAGAGAGAGGAGATCATGTGTAGTCCCCTGTAAACACAAACAGATAAAGCATATAGTTTTGTTCTGCAGATTGTAGAGGTCAGAGGTATAATAAACTGTCTCTCACACTGTGGGGTGAGCAAAAAAAAAATCAACCATCTTTCCCAGAGTCCTTAATGTCAAGTGCCCTTTCTAATTACAAATTATGTAGAGAGAGTGAGAAATGTAGATATATACCATCGGTTACACTTAGCTTTTCACTTTCAACGAAAAGCGGAGAACCTTTCCCTTTCCCCGGTCACCCCTTTGGGGATGTTTAGGAAAAAAAGTATGCCCCGTGGGAGGAAAACAACCCCTCCTTTCACAAGTCTGTTAGAACCGATAAACGGTGCCAAATGGTGAAACGAGAATACCCCTTTAAGTGTGTATA
>JAODAL010047148.1:0-30222 GCA_025379985.1 Phyllomedusa bahiana | reverse complement strand
CCAACAAAGAGGAGTAGTCACAGTTCACCCTTTCACCTCCCTGCCGGACTTCGTCCCATAAACAGAGCAGACTAAAAACTCCCTATGAATCAATAGGACTGAGTCAGTCTCCAAATTGCATGAAGCACGGAAAGCACCTCTGACTGCTTTTAAAAGCAGGCAAAAAAGGGCCTTGGGCCAAAGTAAAAACTGCAAGATTTAAAGAATTATTAAAAAAATATTAAAAGGATATAAAAAAATGTAAAAAAAAACCCAAAAAATTCCTAAAAAATGTTTTTTTAAAAAAGGGGGTTTAAAACAATGACCATTTTTTTGAGACACACCCCTTTTAAAGCTGGACCCCCCAAATTTAAAGGGTTTTTTCCTTTCAAGGGGCATTTAATGGGGCCCCGACCTACATGACCCAGTGATCAACTTGGATGAATTATATCTTAAATTCTCACGGGAACAACAGGGAACAGAAAACCGCTAGGGGCCCCATTAACCCAAATTTTTTTTAAATCCGTTTTGCACACTATCCACATGTTGGGACACATCTATGATTTTAATCGGGTTTAAAAAGCTTCTCTTTCTTCGTTTTATTGGTCTGGAGTCGACGTGCGAGAAATTCTTTGAATCAGCCTCTCTCATCTCCAAAAACCTCACTAAACTGAACTTCTTGTTTTTCCCCCATCTATAAAAACCCCCATCTCTATTTCTCTCTCAGTAGGGGTACCACCATTACTCCTAGGCACAGGCCCCTGTTTTGGGGGTTTTTAGACTCTGATCTGCCCGTACCCCATATATCCAATCCTGGCCCCTCCTGTCACCTGCACCTCAAGAACATCTCCAAAAATCCGCCTTTTTCTCACTATCGAAAAAACTCAAACCCTCATTGTCGCTCTTATTTTTTCCCGGGTTTGATACTGTAACTCCCTGCTTTGGGTCTCTCTGGATTTTAAGCCCTTTTAATTCCGGGCGCTGTCTTTTTAAGGGGAATTACAACATAACAAAGTTGAACAATTACAATGGTAAAAAAATGATGTAACTGAAACAGAGAGAAAAAGAGGCCCCTCCCGCAGGGCTTCAATCTAAAAGGGAAGAGGGAGAGACAGAAGGGTGGGGCAGACATGTTGCGGCCGGGGTACTCGTGGTGGGGTTGTTGGGTTGTAGGCTATCCTGAAGAGAGGGTTTTCAGGGGCTTTTTAAACTGTAAAGTTGGGAAGCGAGTGTTGGGGAGTGAGTTCCAAAGGGGGGTGAAGCACGGGAAAGTCTTGGGGACGGTTGGTGAGGAGTGAGGGGGAAAGGGAAAAGGAAAGGTCCCGTGGGACGGAGATTGCGTGAGGGGAGGTACGGGGAAATTAGGGCAGAGAGTATGGAGGGAGAGGTTTTGGAGGCCTTTAGGTCAGGGTGGTAATTTTAACTGAAATTTGTTGGGCAAAAGGGGAACCCTGAAGGGATTGGTAGAGGGGAAGGTAGAGGATACGAGGGAAGGTGAATCAGACGGGGAGCAGAGTTAAGGATGGATTGGGGGGGAGGAGGGGGCTAACTGGGGGGCCCAGAGAAGCCTGTTTCAGTAATCTAGGCGGGGGATGACGAGGGGGTGGGTAGCGTTTTAGTAGGTCAAGTTGAGGAATGGGGGGAAAGCTGAAATTTTTTTCAGGGGGGGGCGGCAGGGAAGGTGAGGGTTTGGGTGTTGGTTTTAAAGGATAAAGAGAGTCAAAGGTTATCCCAAGGCAGCGGCTTGTGGAGCGGGGGAGAGGGTGGCCCTTTAAAAGTGATAGAGAATCAGGTGGGGGGAAAAGGGGGGAGGGTGGAAAGATAGAATTCTGTTTTATTCATTTATTTTAAGCGACGGGAGGAAAAGAAGGAGGAAAAGATGATAGGCATTTTTGGGATCCGGGAGAGAAGAGAGTTAATTCAGACCGGAATAAAAAGCTGGGTGCCCGTCTGCGTACAGGTAAAAATTAAACCCCTGTGGGGCTATGAGCTACCCGACATTCGGGTGAGAAACTTTAGAAAACAAACACCCTGAAACCCGTTGCGGGAAGAAAAAAGCGGGTGGAGGGGCTTTAGGGTTGGAAAATGTTTTTTGTGGCCTGGGTCCAAACCTTTTGGGAAGGGCACTCTAAACAGTTTTTGGGTTTAAATTAAAAATTTGCGATACATACACCCATACATGCTGATTGTGGCCCCGGGGGGGTACATGGCTAGAAATGTCCGTATTATTTGGGAAAAAGCGACCAAGACTTCCAATTACACCCAAAAAACCCCAAATTTCAAAGGGGACTTGACCCAATTGACATTTGTGAGACCTCCAATGGTGGTGTTAGCTCTATACTCCAGCAGCGTGGAATGCAGCAGTTTTCAGAACCTGTGATGCCTACAGGCCCTTTATTTCACCCCCAGCCTATCTACTGCTGTCTGTGCTGCACTGGGGGTTACTTTGGAAAATTTTGACCAACGTGTATTCTGACTGCTTTTGTCAACAAAATTATTTAAAACCTACACCATCCACAAAAGTCTAAAAACCCCTCACTTTTTTGAAAATATTTATTATAATTTTCATGGAAACAAAAGATCTGACACTTTGTAAAATTAAAAAGAGTCATGTACACTTGTATAACAAGAAAAATTTGATGTACCCTCAAAAAAAAAAAACCCCTCAAACACAGCCGTCATGTTTTAAACTGCTGGCAACAAAAGTGTTTCAAACCCTAAGTGAAAAGGGAAAAAAATTGCATCCAATTTACCTTTTTTACCCCCACGGTGTCATGGATCTTGGGTTTAAAAAAGGTCTCAAGTGTAAAGGGGGAGCAGATGTGTAAATAGGTGTTATCGCTTTCACACTCTCTCATCGGGTCACTGGAATTCAACATGGCCCCTTACGGCAAAGAACTGAGAAAAAAGTATTGTTCTAAAACGTAAAGATGGCAGAGCAAAAAGGGGGTCAGCCTGTCATGCCAGACCATAACCCGACACGCCTAATTAGTACAGGCTAGGTTTCGCCAGACGTCTGCACCGTGCCCGGGGTCAGGGTTTTCGCCCAGGCGTCTGCACCCAGCCCGTGGCTCAGGTTCCCCCCAGTGATCTGCACCCGGGCCCCGCGGCTCATGGTTGCCCTGCATCTGCCCCGTGCCCGCTGGCTCAGGGTTTCCCCAGAGCTCTGCCCCCGTGCCGCGGGTCGGGTTCGCCCAGGCGTCTGCACCCGTGCCCGCGGGCTAGGGTTCGCCCAAGCGTCTGCACCCATCCCCCTGGCTCAGGGTTGCCCAAGCGTCTGCACCCTCCCCCGCTGGTATGTTCGCCCAGGCGTCTGCCCCCGGCCCGTGGTCGGTTCGCCCAGAGCGTCTGCCCCCGGGCCCCCGGGCCAGGGTTTTCCCCAAGCGTCGCACCCGTCCCCCCTGGCTCTGGTTCGCCCAGAGCGTCTCCCCCGGGCCCCGCTGGCTCATGGTTCCCCCGACGTCTGCCCCCGTCCCCCCGGGCTCATTTCCCCAGAGCTCTCACCCGTCCCCGCGGGCTCATGGTTCGCCCAGAGCACTGCACCCGGCCCCCTGGCTCAGGTTCGCCCAGAGCCTGCCCCCCGGGCCCCGCTGGCTCATGGTTCGCCAGACATCGCACCCGGCCCCCTGCTCATGGTTCCCCAAGCATCTGCACCCCATCCCCGCGGGCTCGGGTTTCCCCAAGAGCGTCTCCCACCCGTCCCACGGGCTCATTGTTCGCCCAAGCGTCGACCCACCCCACCTACCATGGTCTCGCCCGAGGTCTGCCACCGGTGGCTCAGGGTTCGCCCAGAGCGTCGTCTGTACCGCTGGCTCTGGTTCACCTAGGTGTCTGTCTGCACCGCGGGCTCATGGTTCACCTAAGGTCTGTCTGCCCCGCTGGCCATTTTTCGCCCAGGCGCTCCCCCAGAGCCCCGTTAGCCATGGTTCCCCCAAGGCCCGCCTTGCTCATGGTCTCGCCCGAGCGCCGCCTTGCTCAGGTCCCCCAAGCGCCCGCCTACTCGGGTCTCGCCCATGCGCCCCCTACTCATGGTCTGCCCAGTGCCCCCCGCCTAGTCAGGGTCCGCCCGTGCGCCCCCTGCTCATGGCCGCCCAGAGCGCCCCCCTAGCCTGGTCTCCCCCAGACCCCCCGCCAGCCTGGTCTCCCCAGAGCGCCCGCCTAGCTCATGGTCTCGCCCAGAGCGCCCGCCTAGCTCATGGTCTCGCCCAGAGCGCCCGCCTAGCTCATGGTCTCGCCCAGAGTCTCCCCCCCCATTCTGCCTAGTGCCCTGTTTGTTCCTCCTGTGCACCTCCTTTTTCCTAGGTATTCCCAGTCTGGTAGCGGGCTGTATTTTGGTTTTGGGGGTTCCCCGGGGAAGTTTCGTTCCCAACCTATGTGGGATTTCCTTTTTTTTTTTTTATTGGAGGGGGGGCTTAAGGAGGGGGGTCTTCACGGTCCGTCCGCGTTCCCGTCCCTTTTGCTGTGGGCCCCTTTCTGTCACCGGGCGTTCCTGACGCCCCTGCTTGCCGCCCCGGGTCGCGTGGGGGTTTTTCCGTTTGGCCATTCTTTCTCCTCCATCTTGGGGGTGCCCCGATTCCCTTTAGCTCTATAAGGGGCGGCCCACATCTTTCCCTTTTCCTTTATTCCCACAGGGGGCGCGGGGGTTGGGGTTCTTTTGCCCTCCCCTTTCCCCTGTGGGGTTTACAAGTGTTCTCCCACTCCCTGCCTGACCTGTTGTGTTATGTTTTCTCAGGTGTAGTCTGTTGTTTTCTGTGTGTTGTCTGGTCTGGGGGTTTCGACATGTTTGTTTGTGTCCTTGTGGGACCTCTAGTTTGGTTTGGCTCCATGTTTTTTTCCATGTTCTGTCTCACTTTTTTCTGTGAAATTCTTTGCCATGTTTATGCCTTAGTTCCTACCCAAGTCCCCATTTGTTTTTGCTTGTCCCTGTTTCCCTGTCTGTGAGTTTTCCTTGCCTCTTCTCTGTTGGTTTCTGCCCGTTTCGGTCTTGGTTCCTGCCCATCCCAGATTAAGTTCTGCTGGTCCTTTTTCCTGTCTTGGGCTTGTCCAGATCTATGTTTTTGTACCTTCCTTCCATTTAACCTTCCTGCTTGGAATTTTAGTCCTAGCCTCTTTTTTTGTTCCCTTATTTTGGGCCTAGCTTTGGCATTTTGGGCCCGCTGGTCAGGTGCCCCTGTGGGGCTGCTCGAGGTAGCCCTGGAGGTGTTGGGGGGCAGCCTCCTTTCCTCAAAGGCTCTGTGAAGAGCCCGACGCCACTTTGTTAAAAACCCCCTCGGAGCAAGCCCGGCAGTGGTCCAGTGGGTCAACTATCCGCTTTACTGCTCACCCGGTACAATAACACAATACGTACAAAAATGCGAGGGGTGTACTCATTTTCGTGAGATACTGTATGTTCTTATTATTTCTCATTAAATAATGTGAAAATGAGACAATCCCGTATTTTATTACACTGGCCCTTTTAAAAACTTCCAAAAATCTTACCAAAATACACTATACAGAGGTTGTGTGGGGAGTGAGGGGAAGGGGGGGAGGGAAAGGTCCTGTGAGGAGCGGAGATTGCGTGAGGGGAGGTATCTGGAAATTAGGGCAGAGATGTATGGAGGGGAGAGGTTATGGAGAGCCTTGTAGGTCAGGGTGAGTAATTTGAACTGAATTCGTTGGGCAATGGGAAGCCAGTGAAGGGATTGGTAGAGGGGAGAGGTAGAGGAGTAGCGAGGAGAGAGGTGGATAAGACGGGCAGCAGAGTTAAGGATGGATTGGAGGGGAGCGAGGGTGCTAACTGGGAGGCCACAGAGAAGCATGTTGCAGTAATCTAGGCGGGAGATGACGAGGGCGTGGACTAGCGTTTTAGTAGTGTCAGAGTTGAGGAATGGGCGGATGCGTGAAATATTTTTCAGGTGGAGGCAGTAGGCAGAGGTGAGGGTTTGGATGTGCGGTTTAAAGGATAAAGAGGAGTCAAAGGTTATCCCAAGGCAGCGGACTTGTGGAGCTGGTGAGAGGGTGTGGCCATTAACAGTGATAGAGAGATCAGGTGGAGGGAGAGAGAGGGATGGTGGAAAGATGATGAATTCTGTTTTATCTACATTTAGTTTTAAGCGACGGGAGGAGAAGAAGGAGGAAATAGATGATAGGCATTTTGGGATCCGGGAGAGAAGAGAGTTAATATCAGGACCGGAGATATAAAGCTGGGTGTCGTCTGCGTACAGGTGATAGTTAAAGCCATGTGAGGCTATGAGCTGACCCAGACATGTCAGGTGAGAAACTTTAGAGAACAAACACCCTGTAACCGTTGCTGGAAGAACACAAGCTGGTGGTAGCGGCGTTATGGTCTGGAGAATGTTTTTGTGGCTCTGGGTCACTAATCCATTTGGAAGGCACTCTCAACAGATTTGGGTTTAAATTCATATTTTGCAGATCACATACATCCATACATGCTGATTGTGGTCCCTGGGGTGGATACATGGCTAGAAATGTCCTGTATTAGTTGGAAAAGCATGACCAAGACTTCCAATTACTACCCTAACCCCTAATTTCTAAGACTTGACCCCAATTGAGCATTTGTGAGACCATCTCAATGGTGGTGTTAGCTCTATACTCCAGCAGCTGTGGGATGCAGTCAGTTTCAGATACCTGTGACTGCCTATCAGGACCTTATTGAGTCACTCCCAGCCTATCTAGCTGCTGTCTGTGCTGCACATGGTGGTTACTCTTGGTAATAATGTGACTCAACAGTGTATTCTGACTGCTTTTGTCAACTTAAATTATTTATACCTACACTCATCTCACAAAAGTCAGTACACCCCTCACATTTTTTGTAAATATTGTATTATATATTTTCATGGGACAACACTGAAGATCTGACACTTTGATACAATATAAAGTAGTCAGTGTACAGCTTGTATAACAGAGTAAATTTGATGTACCCTCAAAATAACTCAACACACAGCCGTCAGTGTCTTAACTGCTGGCAACAAAAGTGATTGCAACCCTAAGTGAAAATGGACAAATTGCATCCAATTTACCATTTTACCTCCACGGTGTCATGTGACTCATTAGTGTTACAAGGTCTCAAGTGTGAATGGGGAGCAGGTGTGTGAAATCTGGTGTTATCACTCTCACATTCTCACATGCTGTTCACTGGAAGTTCAACATGGCACCTTATGGCAAAGAACTGAGAAAAAAGTATTGTTGCTCTACGTAAAGATGACAGAGGCTAAAAGGGGGTCAGCCTGTCAGTGCTCAGACCATAAGCCGCACACTGCATCTAATTAGTATGCATGGCTCCCATCCCATTTAAAAATGATGCACAAGAAAGCCTGCAAACAGTTTGCTGAAGGCAATCAGACTAAAGGCATGGATTACTGGAACCATGTTCTGTGGTCGAATGAGACCAAAATAATCTTATTTGGTTCAGATGGTGTCAAGTGTGTGTGGTGGCAACCAGGTGAGGAGTACAAAGACAAGTGTGTTTTGCCTACAGTCAAGCACGGTGGTGGGAGTGTTATGGTCTGTGGGCTGCATGAGTGCTGCCAATTGGTGGGAGCTATGAATGTCAACATGTACTGTGACATACTGAAGCAGAGCATGATCCCCTCCCTTCAGAACCTGTCCACAGGGCAGTGTTCCAATATAATAACGACCCCAAACAAACCTCCAAAAAGGATCACTCCTTCCCTAAAGAAATGGGGGGTTTAAAGGTGTGGATTGGCCAAGCATGTCCCCGGGACCTAAACCCTTTTAAAGCATCTGGGGGGCACCCCTCAAACGGAAGGGGGGGGGAAAGCACAAGGTCTCTAACATCCCCCAGCTCTCTGATGTGTCATGGAGGAGAGGAAGGGGTTTCCATGGCCCCAAACCCTGTGAAGTTTAAAGTGCCCCTCCAGGGCCCAAAGGGAAATTAAAGGCCCGTGCTGGAAAATAATGGTGGCCAAAAAGGGGAAAATTGCCCCTTTGGGCACTTTTTGTCCTTTTTTTACTTGGGGGGTTTTACCCCTTGATGGCTGTGTGTTGATTTTTATTTTGAGGCTACAAAAAAATTTTTACACTGTTATAGAATCTGTAAATAAATACTTTCCCTTGTATAAAACGGGGGCCCCCTATTTTTAAAGTGTTCCCCCATGAAAAGATTAATTGCCCGGGGCCCTTTGCCGCGTTCCTGCCCCTTCGCTGCGGCCTCTGCTGTCCCCCGTGTGCTTTCCGCGCCGTGCTTGCCCTTTTGGTGCTGTGCGGCTTTTCCATGCGGGCCATGCTGCTCCTCCATCTTGGCTCCCTGCCCTGTTTCCCCTGTCTTAGGGGGGGGGGGAGGGGGGGCGGCCCCACTTCCCCTTTTCCCTTTTTTCCCCAAAAGTGTGCAGGGGGTTGGGCTTCCTCTCCCAAATTTTCCCCCCCAATCTGTGGGTTTATAAGCTGCCCCTCTAAACCCACTCCCTCCCTTGATCCTTGTTTTTTATGTTGCCCTCATGGGGGTAGGCTTTTGGGTTTGTGTGTTTGTCGGGTCTGGTGTGCGCCGCTGTATTTTGGGGGCCCTTGTGGTACCCCTCTATTTTTGGGTTTTGGGCTCCATTTTTTTTTTCCATGTGTCTTTTCTGCATTTTTTGTCTGTGAACTTCTTGCCATGTTTATCCCTTTAGTTCCTAGCCGGGGCCCTATTTTTTTTGCTTGTCCCTTTTCCAGGGCTGTGATTTTTCCTTGCCTCTTTCTTGTCTGGGGTTTTGCCTTGTTCTTGCCTTGGTTCCTTGCTGAGTCCCAGATTAAGCCCTTGCGGGTTTTTCTTGTCTTTGTTCTTGGTCTTGTCCAGTCAATCTATTTTTTGTACCTTGCCTTCCGTTTAACCTTCCGGGCTTGGCATATGTTTACCCTGTCCTTGTCTGTTCTGAAATGCACTATCTACTCCTAATCTGCTTTTTTGGGTTTCCCCTTTTTCCTTTTGGGTCCCCTAGCTTTGGCACTTCCCCCGCCTGTCTGGTCAGCTGCCACTGCGGGGGACTGCTCTGAGGGTAGCCCTGGAGGCTTTTGGGGTCACCCATCCTTACCATCAAAGGCTCTGTGAAGATCCCCGGGGAAGGGGCCATTAGTTCCCCCCCCCTCAGAGCAACCCTGGCAGGGGTTTCCATGGGTCCACTACCCGTTTTTTTCCCAGCTCCCCCGGGTACATTTGGATCGGGGAAATGGACTCGGGCTGACATTCTGCCCTCTGCTTTCTTGGTCTATGTGCAGGTTGGTTTGTGGCAAATTCCCTTTTGATGTGTGGGAGTGTTTTTTTTTTTTTTTTTCCCTTTTGCGGTCTTTTTGGGGGGTTTAGGGGTGTCTGTCTGTCCGGGTAGCTCTTTGGGTTTGCCCAGAGTGTCAGTATCCCTGTACCCGGGTCATAGGGTTTACCCCGGGGTGTCAGTATCCCCGTCCGCTGGCTCATGGTTCGCCCCGAACGTCGTCTGTCCCCTTTGGGTCATGGGGTTTTCCCAGAGTGTCATAACCCCGTACCGTGGGTCAAAAGTTTTCGCCCCGGGGGTCTGTCTGCCCCGCGGGGTCAGGGTTTTACCCCGAACGTCTGTCTGCACCGCTGGTTCAAAGTTCGCCCCGAGCGCCCCATCCCTTGGCCCCCTGGGTCATTGGGTTTTCCCAGAGCGTTGTCTCCAATGCTGGTCAGGTTCGCCCAAAGCGTCTGAAACCCCGGCCCCCCCTGGCTCATGGTTTTGCCCCGAGCGCTCAAAACCGTCCCCGCTGGGTCAAGTTCGCCCCCCCGGGGCTGCAAACCCATGCCCGCTGGCTCTGGTTATTTAAAAGCGTCTGAAACCCCTCCCCCTGTCTCATGGTTTGCCCCCGGGGCGGGCTGCACCCGGGCCCGCTGGCCCCATGGGTTTGCCCAGAGCGTCTGCACCCGTGCCCCGCTGGCTCATGGTTTGCCCCGAGCGTCTGCCCCGTGCCCCCGGTCCTGGTTTTTTCCCGAGCGCTGCAACCCCTGCCCGTGGCCTCATTTGGGTTTGCCCAGGAAACTGGGACCCCCTGCCCGCTGGCTTTCCTTTGGGTTTGCCCAAAAGGGGTCCGGCAACCCGTTTCCCCCCGGCTCAATTTTTCGCCCAAACGGGCGCCCCCCTTTCCCACCTTGCTCAAGGTCTCGCCCTGGCGTCGGGCCCGCCCGGGGCTCATGGTTCGCCCAGAGCGTCTGCTGCACCAATGGTCATGGTTTTGCCTTTGGCGCTGCCCTGCACCGCTTTGGGGGTTTGGTTTGCCCAGGCGTCCGCCCCCGAGCGGCCCCCCTTAAATTCATGGTCTCCCCCAGAAACGCCCGCCTTGCCCCGGGCTTCCCCCCCAGAGCGCCCCCCCCTTGGGTCATGGTCTCACCCCAGTGCCCCGCCCAGCTCCCTGGTCCCCGCCCCGTGCCCCGCCTACAATGGTTTTCGCCCGTGCGCCCGGGCCCAGCTCCTGGTCTCGCCCCGTGGCCCCCTTGTCATAAAATTTGCCCAGGGGCGCCCCCCCTAGCTCATTTGTCTTTGCCCCCGAGCGCCCGCCTAGCTCATGGGCTCGGCCCGGCGTCCCCCCCAGCTCTTTGGTTCCCCGCCCAGGGTCCGCCCCCGCTCCCTGGTCCCCCGCCCCGAGTCCCCCCCCATTTTGCCTTGTGCCCGTTTGTTCCTCCCGGGGCACCTCCATTTCCTAGGTACTCCCTAAAGGAATTTTCAGGCGGGAGGGTTTTGGTTTTTGGGGTTTTCCCCCCGGGGAAGTTTCCCTTCCCCAGACCTATGTGGGATTTTTCCCTTTTTGGGTTTGGGTTGGAGGGGGGGCTTAAAGGGAAAGGGGGACTTTTCACGGTCCGGGGCCGCGTTCCCGTCCTTCGCTGCCGGGGGGTCTGTGTCACCCCGTGGTTCCTGACGCCGCTGCTTGCCGCCTTTTGGGCGGTGCGGCTTTTCCCGTGCTGGCCATGCTGCTCCCCCATCTTGGCTGCTGCCCTTTTCCCTTTTAGCTCTATAGAGGGCGGCGGCCACATCTTCCCTTCCCTTTTTTCCCACAGTGGGCAAACAGGGGTTTGGGGTTCCCCGGCCAAACCCCTTCCCCGGGGGGTTTTTTAAAAATGCTTTCCCCCCCAAAATCCCCGGGCCGATCCCCTTTTTGGTTTTTGTTGTCTCATGGGTAGTCTGTTGTTGCTTTTGTGTTGTCTGGTCTGGTTTTGCGCAACGCGTCTTATTTGTGTCCTTTTGGTACCTCTAGTTTGGTTTTGGGCCCCCCATGTTGTTTTCCATGGTCCCCGTCTGCCCTTTTTTGTTTTGTGAATTTTTTTGCCATGTTTATGCCTTGTTTCGCCAGAGTCCCGTTTGTTTCTGTTGTCCCTGTTTTCCTTTTCTGTGGGGTTTTTCCCTTTCCTCGTTCTCGGGCTGTGTTTTTCTGCCCCGTTTTCGGTTTTTGGTTTTTTGCCTGAGTCCTTTGATTTAAAATCTCTGCTGGTTTTTTGTCATGTTTTGGTCTTGTCCCGTCAAACCCATGTTTTTTTTTTTTTCCCTTTGGTTTAAAACCCTTTCCCCCCCTTTGGGATATGTTATCCTATCCTTTTCTGGTTTTGTACCCCGCACTTAAAACTTCTCCTAGTCTGCTTAAAATTTGGTTTCCCCTTTTTGTTGGTGCCTTGCTTTGGCCTTTTGGCCTGTCCTGGTCAGGTGTCACTGGGTTTGGGAAATCTCTGAGGGACACCCGGTGGCTGTTGGGGTCAGCCAACCTTAAAAATCAAAGGCTTGTGAAGATTTTCCCGACGGCCCCCCTTTAGTTAAACCCCCCCCGGGAAGCCCCGGGAGTGGTCCAGTGGGTTTCCCCTACCCATTTTCCCCCTCCCCCCGTTTACAATAACACAAATTGTTTAAAAAAAGCGAGGGTTTTATCTTTTTTTGGGGAGTTTTGTAAATTTTTTTATTATTTCTCATTAAATAATGTGAAAATGAGACAATCCGTATATTTTTTTAAAACTGGTCATTTTTAAAAAACTTCCCCAAAATCTTATTTCCAAAAAACACTATAAAAAAAAATTTATTTTGGGGCAATGGGGTTTTTCGCATTTTTGTCTGTTTTTTTGATTTAAAAGTCAGGGAGACGGTTCATTATGTAAAGGGGTATGGGCAGCAGAAAGTGAACCTCTGGCCCCTCTTAAACTGGCCTTTACTGGAAAGGATCTTACGTTCCCAAACGCAAAGATTACCTTACCATCTGTCCACAGCTTAATGTATGTCAGTAAGATGGCCTCAGTGTGACTATGTACAGAAAGGGAATTTTTAAAACATTCTTTCCCCCAATTTTCTTTTCCCCCAAGATGCCCATTTTGGTAAAGTAGTGGAAAGAAAGGAAAAAAAAATAAAAAAAAAATTTTTTTGGGAATAATAAAAAATTATTGAAAACTTTGAAATTTCAAAATGGAAATAAAACCCTTTTAAAATTTTTTAAAAAACTAATCAAGGGGAGTTCTAGGGTATTGTTTCTTCTACCCCAAAACCAAGGAGTTATTCTTTCTTTTCTACTTTAAAAAATTTTTTAAAAAAAAATTGAGCATGGTGTGGAGTTTATTAGTGTCAAAAGGGGTCCAGTAAAGCTCTTTTTTTTTTAGTAGGCAAATTTTGGTCACTTAACCTTTTTCCCGTCATTTAAACATACAAGTACACATAATGCCATTTAAGGAGCTATGCAGGGGGACTCCCTCCCCTGGCCCAACTTTTCTTATTGTGTTTGCCGGTCTTGTTGGGGCAGAAAAAAAGGGTCAAAGGGGAGAAACCCAAAAGGGGTACAGAGGGGTATGCAAAAAACGAGGTCAAAAATTTGGGCAAAGAGGTCAGAAACCCCAACAATTTAATCCAACAGAAACCCAACTCAAGAAAAAAGGGGGGACTATGGGGAAATAATTTTCCCAGAAAAAAAACGGGTCTTTTTAAAAGGGGGTTTTTGAAACGATCTTTCATACCTCCTGCTTCCAGCTCTGCTACTCAAAAGGGGGGCCGTGTTTTGATTTTTTTGGAATTGCATATCATGTGACCCGGGGGGGGGGGATTGACACCCACCGGGCCCTTTTCCTCTCTCTAGCAAAAAAAGGTTTGTTTAAGTATGGGAGTGTAGTAGCTACAAGTAGCTCGGGGAAATTTTTTTTTGCCTCACGCCAAAGGGGCCCCTAGGTTAAAATCCCTGGGGGAACCAAACCGGGGATTTTTTTTTCTCTTTATCAATGCACATACCTTTTTTGATTTTTTTTTTTATTGTTTTTGCACTTTTTTGTAAGGGGGTACAGATGTTTGGGAGTAGAATAAAAGAACCCCGGGGGTTTAAACCCATCAGTGGGCTGCCTGAGAGGGGGAGGTGATGTCTGACAGGTCGGCCCACACTGAGGAGTTTTTAAAGCCTGGTTTTTATCCCCTGGGGGAAAATGTTTATTATTTAATTTCCAAGTTCCCCCCACATAAATTTTGTATTTTTGGTGGAAAAAACCCCTTTAAAAAGGGGGGATATCAGAGCCAAAAGGTAAGCCGTGATTGGACCAGCCCTCTGACATTCAGAAAACACAGAACACAGACTGGAAGGGAAGAAAGATGATTATGAAGGCAACTGTCAATCACCACTCAGTGTAAACTATCTACAGCCCCCGCACTAGGGCCCAGCAAAGTAAACAGACAGGTTTTGGTGGAGAATCTATAATCCCCCACTCATTAAACTATTCGCCCAGGGTTAGTAACTTTAAAAGATGTTTTGGGGGGAGAATCTGTCAATCACCCCTCAGGCTTTAAAATATCTGCAGCCCGCAGTAGGGCTTAAACAGGAAGTAACAGACGGGTGGGTGGAGAGGGCGGCTCACCCCTAAATCTAAAATATCTGCAGCCCCCGCAGTAGGGCTAGCAGGAGTAAAGACGGGGTGGGTGGAGAGTCTGTCAATCACCCCCTCCCGTCCCCAAACTTTCTGCACCCGAGAAAGGGTTGCAGGGTAAAAGACGGGTGGATGGGAATCTGACAATCCCCCACTCTCTAAAAATACCCGCAGCCCGTTTGTAGGGCTAGCAGGGGTTAAAAAACGGGTGGGGGTTTTTGGGAAACCGTCAATCACCCCTCAGTCCTAAAAAAAAACCCGCAGCCCAGTAGTTTGGGGTTAGAAAATAAAAGAGGGGGTGCGAGGAAAACCCGACAATCACCACACAGCAGGTACTGGAATCAGAAAGCATTAAGGCTAGTACAGAGAAAACCCCACAATTCAGGGACCGGGAAAAAAATGACCCCAAAAAAACCCCCGGGTCTCTCCGCAATCCCTGGGCCCGGAAAAGGATAGTTTTTTCATTTTTTCCCTTTTTTTTCTTCTGTATGTCTGTCCATAGCAAAGGGGGAAATATAGAAGATACAGTAGGGGGGAAATGCAGAGAAAGGGCTTTTATTTTTGGGAAAAAATTCCCCATTATTTTTTTTCCCCTTCCCCCATCTAATTATTGAAATTAAAAGATCTTGGAGGTGGTTTTGGGGAAAAAAGAGGATTTTTACAAATATGTAAATTTTTCTCCTTCACAAAAAAACCTGGGTGAATGGTCCCCTCCAAATTTCTTTTTATCATGAAAAAAGCAAAACCCCGTTTAATGTCTCTGTGGATCCTTGAAAACTTGTTAAAATTTTATTTCTGTGGGGAAAGGATTTTAAGGGTCTATATTTAAAAATAATTTTTTTTTTTTTTTGTTTTTTGGGAAACCCAAATCCCCCCGCAGGGGATGTGGGTCACACTAGGGGGGAAAAAAGTAACTGTACTTTAGATCCCAGTTTTTGTAGTTTTTTAATTTTCTAAAAAGGGGGTTTTTGCTTTTTAAAAAAGCACCATGCTTGCCATTTGGGGGATGTCTGGTTTTGCTGTTTAACCTTTCAAATTTGGGAATTTGGGGTGGGTTTGAAAAAATAGACAAAAGTCTTGTAGGGAGTTTTTTGTTTTTTTTTGTCCCATTTGCCCGCAATTAAATTTTTGGGGTAATTTTCAGGGCAATAATTAATCGTTTGGGTTTAAATTTTTCTCAGAAAATTTTCACTGCAGTCTGGTTTTTATACCTTTTTTTTTGGAATAAAAAACATAGAAATTTTTTTTAATGGGCCTTTTGGGTATAGAGCACTTGGCGTTTACTCCCTAAATAATTTTTTTGCAACAAATAGACCTTTCTTTTCGGCTCAATATCTATTACTGTTGGTCTCTGTTTCCGCCAACCCTAAAATTTTTATTTAAATTCCCGTTTTTTTGGCCCTTGCTCCCCCTTTTTTAAAATTGGAGATTTGGCCAAACTTTCCCCTTTCCGCCAGTAAAATTTGGGAAACGGGTTTCCCCGGAAAAAAGTCAGGAGGGAGAAGAAAAACCCGGAAAAAAATAAAGGGGGGAGGGGGGTCACTTCCAGGGTATGTTCACAGGCTTTAAATGCCGGGGGGTTTCGTGCGCAATTCGGGGGTGTTCAGGGGCCCGCCCCCGCGGCCCCGGGGGAGCGGAGCCCAAACCCGGCCCCTAGTCCCCTCACTCCCCGGGGCCAAAAAGAACCGTGAATAAATGACATTTTCAATTATTCCCTGCTTTTACAGAAAGATCGTATTTTACGGCCCAAAGGGGGAAAAAAATCACAGTTTTTATGAGAACTTGTGGTTCCCCAATTTTTGGGGGGGCATTTTGCTCGAAATTTGAGCGCTTTCCCCTCTCAATTTCGTTTGGGGAAAAAGGTCCCAAAATAAGCCCTGTGAACATAGCCTTAGAGGGCAAGATGTAAAACTTTTGCAAGAGGCAAATACTCCGAAAAACAAGAGATGTCAAGGGAAGCAGTAGGAGAAAACCTGTAATCCAAGCCGGTAGATACACCACCCGGAAAAAAAAAAGGAAAAAATTAAATATACAGTAAATCACGAAGGGAAAAAAGGCTTAAATTTTAAAAAACCTCAAACCCGGGGCAAAACCAATTCCCAAAAGGTTTCCCGAGGGAGCCCAATTGGGGATGTGGCAAGGTTATTAGGTGAAAGGGGACAATAGGGAACCACTCACACATTCCTTTTTTTTTGCAGGATTGTTCCCAAAGAGGTTTTCTTTATGAAGATTTGCTTTTAACATAAGGGGGTGGGTAAAAAGAAGACATTTTTAAAACTTTTATCAGTTTTTTTTACTCTAGGTTCCCTGAGATAAAGGCAAATTTAGCAGGGTCTGTGACGCTACAAAAATTTTGGGAACCTGTTAACCCGAAAGTTGGGGTTTTATTTATTACCCGGGGAGCAAAAATTTACATCATCCCAAGGATGGATGAAGGGTCTGAGCTAATTTTGGGTTTAAAGGGGATTAGCGGCCCGGAAAAAAAAAAAAGGAACAAAGGGGTGTGAGCAGGGGGGGCATGGGGTTATTGTAATTTTGGGGTTTTTAAAAGATAAAAATCTCTGCTCTGTCAGAAGGGAAAAACTTGAAGTTTTTTTTTATGCAAAACAATTTTGGAACCCAAACCCACAGCCCGAGGGAAAGAGTAGATGCAAAAATGCCTCTTTAGCCAGTGAATTCCAAGGGTTTCTGGGGAAAGCCCCTTTAATAAACCCTTTAAATAAAAAACATTTTTATTAAAAGGGGGTCAATATCCAGTTTTTATTTAAAAGTATATTACACCGTGCTTTCGTAACAGCTATTGATGACGCCCCCTAATTCGAGTTTGGGGGGGGCCCGTGGCCAAAACACCAAAATTGACATCCCCTTTCTTTTGATTTAAAGGAAAATACAGCGGCCCCTTAAAAGGGAGTTCCCCCAAAACAATTTCAGAAAAAACCCCCCTGTGTGAAGGGTTTTCATTTTTAAAAAAAAAGGGTTTTTTTAAAAAACCCTACAAAAAAGGCTACCACAAAAGGGAAAATTAACAAAAAAGCACAAATTTTTTTTTCCCCCCCATGATACACGTATAAAATTTTTCAATAAAAAAGGTTTTTTTAAAGAGGTAAAGAGGAAGCACTTCCGAAAACAGGACACCCGTCAGGTATTTAAATACAAAAAAAAATATACCTTTTTAAGGGCACCCCCAGACTCTTTCAAATCCCCAACCAACCAACAAACACTTTTAAAAACGGGCCCTACGGGTATATAACTTAATAAGACAAATTAAAAACCCTAATTTCAGAAAATCCCAAAGTTTAAAAGCCCCAAAAAGGGGAACGGGGGGTGGGGAAAAACTAAAAGAAAGCCAGAGTATAAATTCCCTATTAATTTCCAACTAAAATGGGCGTTTTCCCCTTTCCCTTTTTTTGGGGGTTTCCCGAAAAGCAGGAAATTTTTAGGGTGTCTTGAGGTTTTTGGTATCATTATCCCTTTTTTATGCCCGACTGTTTTGGGGGCCCCTTTTCCTCCATTTAGTCTTTTTAAAATTTTAAAATTTTAGGGATATAAAAAAAAATGTTTTTTTTATCAAAATCACTTTTGTGGGGAGCCCCTTTTTGTTTGTGTTTTTCTTTTTCTTTTTTAGGCTTTTCACTTATGTACTTTTTTTCTGGGTTTGGTTCAGGTTTTAATCCTTTTTATGGTTTTTTGTTTAAAAATATTAAAATTTTCGCAGAGAATTTGGGGCCGTGGGTTTTGTACATTTCCATAAAGCCTTTTTTACCTTGGGCTTGGTCTTTTAGTTAAAGGGGCTTATCCTTTTAAAAAAATCACTTTCTGTGTATTTTACCTTTTTACCAAAAGGTCCCAAACGTGGAAAAGGTCGTTGTAAGATTGTCCTAGTTTTAATCCAGGGCTCTTTCTGTCTAGGTTTCCCAAACACTAAAACTAATTTTCCCATTCAGCCCGGGGAGAAATTTAAAGAACAAACCTGAGGAAACCAATAGATTAAGTCTAAACTTCCCTTTCGGGGTCAATTTGTAATAGACGGGGGGATCCCTTTTCCTGCAACTACTTTAGTCATGCCAGACTGGTTGTACCTTTGGGGTTCCCCTTTTTTCTTTCAAAAACAAAATTTTTATTTAACAGAGCCTTCAACATATGATATTTTAAATTTGGGAGGGGTGCCAAAAGGGGCATACAGGGTTACTCCTGTCAGGGGCCCTAATCAAAAAGGCCCCCGGGTATGTTAGGAACTAGTAATGGGGGCGGGGGCCCCTTTGATTTTTCTGTATGGGGGGCCCGAAACGGGTTTAAAAGATGGATGGGAGCCCTGTTAATTGGTTTTCCCGGTTTACCATTGTATGTTTTAAACCTTTAAATCTACTGGTAAATTTTTATTGAGGCACCAAAAAGTCACCAAGATGATGCAAAATGAAGATGAAAGAATATGAAAAACAGATTAATCCAGATAAAGTTCGTCATCAAAAGACTGCTAGAAGGCTGGAAAAAACTTTCTATGTTTCGGAAAAGGAGCTTTTTTGGGGCATGTACTTTAATACAAAAATTGCCAAAAAAAAAGAAAAGGGGGGCCCCCAAACCCGGTGCCCAAAAAGAGCTGTCATCCTGGGACACCGGGGAAAAGCAGTACAGGGCATGGAGGAAATGCACTTACTGTAGGAGAGGGGCTACCCAAACTGCCAAAACACTGCCTGCACTTTTAATTAAAATATGTTTTGACAGTACAGGGCATGTAGGACCCCCACCTTTTACTGGGAGAGAGGCGTACTTTGACCTCCAATCAGTGCATCACCTCACAATACAAAGTAAGACAGTACAGGAAAATTTTTATTTCCACACTATACTGGGAGAGTGGCTACTAGAACCCCAATCCCGTGCCAAAGCACCTCACTTTAAAAACATGTAAAAGCTTAAAAGGACATGTAATCACACTATCTGTTTTGAGCAGCGTTAGACTGAACAATCAAATGTTCCCCTTTCACTAATACATTAAGGCATAAAAGGCATTTTGTACCCCACTGTACATTTGAGAGGCCCCCCACTAAAACCGGGCCAAACACTGCAAACCCCTGCACTAAAAACATGGGAAGAGCAGTACAGGACAAAGTAGTTACCGCACTGTACTGTTTAATGGGGCTACTAGACACCAAAACACCCGCATCCACCCGCACTAAAACATGTAAAAAGGGAGTACAGGACATTTAGTAACCCCATGCATTGTAGAGATTCGGGTACAGACCGCCAATAATTTCATGCACTGACTTTTACATGTAAAAGCAGTACGGACATGTAGTACTTTCATTTTACTGTAAAAGGGCGCTACTTTGACCGCCAAACACTGCATGCAACCCTTTCTAATACATGTTTAAAGCATTTCAGGGCATGTGTTAAATGCATTGTACTGTAGAGAGGCGCTACTAGCCCCAAACACTGCAAACCCAGTAATGCAATGGGTTTTTTAAATAAAATGTTTTTATGATAAATTTGGGGGGTCAGTGGGCAGGGTCGGGGCGTCGCAGGCTTTTTTTTCGGGGCTCGGGCCCCGAATAAAAACACCCCGTGCCCCGAGCCCCCCGGGGTCCCCCGGGTGGGGTGGAGCACCCAAAATGGCCCTTTAGCTGGGATGGGCGGTCCGGGTGGACGCACACACAGCCGGGGGGGGTTTTGCGGAGCAGAAGCGGTGCGTCCCCCTGGGCCCCGCCCGGGCAGTGGCGGACCCCCAGGGCCCACAACCGGGGGGCCGCCGGGGGCCTCACAGCGCTGAGGGGCCCCCGCGCCCCGTGCGCCTTAGCCGGGAGCGTCGGATGACGTGATGTCATCACGCCGTGTGTCCTCGGGGGCACAGGGCCTTTATAGGCCGTGGGGCCCGAGGAGCTGCCGGAGGAGCCCCGGGGGTGAAGGGTGAAGGAAGGGGAGCGGCTCGCCCGGGGGGGTTAAGGTGAGTTTTAAATTTTTTGTTTTTTTTAAAGCGTTTACC
Source organism: Phyllomedusa bahiana (assembly GCA_025379985.1). NCBI lineage: Eukaryota > Metazoa > Chordata > Amphibia > Anura > Hylidae > Phyllomedusa > Phyllomedusa bahiana. The sequence continues at coordinate 10,447 of JAODAL010047148.1, read as the reverse complement.
TGCCTCGTGCCCCTATAATGCCTTTCCCGTGGCCCCTACCCCCGGCCCTTTTTCCCCCCTTACCCGCCCTTGGCCCCCCCCTAAACCCTGCCTGTGGCCCCCCTTTTCCCTGCCTGTTTCCCCTATAATGCCTGCGGGCCCCCTTTTCCCTTGCTGTGGGGCCCCCCCCTTTTCCCCGCCTGTTGGCCCCCCTATCCCCGCCTGTGCCCCCATAATGCCTGGGCCCGTGGCCCCCAAAACCATGTCTGTGGCCCCCTTTTTCCTTCCTGTGCCCCTATAATGGCTCCTTGCCCCTATTTAAAGCCTGCCTTTTTTGGCCCCCCTAAACTTTCCTTTTGGCCCCCATTACTGCCCCTGGCCCCCATATCCCCTGTCGTGCCCCTATAATGCCTGCCTGTGGCCCCCATAATGCCTGCCTGTGGCCCCCATATCCTGCTTTTGGCCCCCATATGCTGCCCCTTTTGGCCCCATTTGCCTGCCCGTGGCCCCATATCCCTGGCCCGTGGCCCCCAAAATGCTGCCTGTGCCCCTCTAATGCCGGCCGGGGGCCCCTATTTAATTGGCCCGCCTGTGGGCCCCCATATCCTGCCCCGGGCCCTTTTTACCTGCCCCGTGGCCCCCATACGCCCCGGGCCCGGGGGCCCCCATACACCTGCCTGTGGCCCCCAAAAGGCCCCGCCTGTGTTTCCCCATATACCGCCCCCTGCCCCTTTATACCTCCCCGTGCCCCCCATATACTGCCTGTGGCCCCCAGATACTTCCCGTGGCCCCCAAAATACTGCCTCAGGGCCCCCAAAACGCCTCATGGCCCCAAAAAATAAAAGCCTCATTTCCCTAATACCTTTTGTGGCCCCAAATTTTTACCCCCCCCCTCAGTGCCCCCTTTTACTGCCTCAATTTCCCCTATAAAACCTTTTGGGGGCCCCCCAAAATTTTTTGCCTCAGTGGCCCCCTATATACGCCTGTGGCCCCCAAAAACTGCCTCAGTGACCCCATTACTTCCTTTGGGGCCCCCTTTACCGCCTGTGGCCCCTATAAACTTTCCCCAGTGCCCCCCTAAAACTGCCTCATGCCCCCAAAATAAAATGCCTGGGGCCCCCAAATACTTTCCCGGTTTCCCCCCATAACTGCCTGTGGCCCCCTATATACTGCCTTGGCCCCAAATACTTGGGCCCGTGCCCCCCTATATAGCCTGTGTCCCCCTATATACTGCCTTTGGCCCCATATTCCCGCCATTGGCCCCCCTATACTGCTTCATTCCCCTAAAACCCAACTGAGGGGAAATGCTTTAAAACCCATAATTAAGGAGTTGCTGGAATTGTGAGGGATTCTAAGATATTTGTGTTCCCCAAAACCTCGGGCAAGTATTGGGGCCGGGGGCAACACATGAAGGTGTGGGAACCGGGGGGAGAAAGGGAAAAAGGGGGGAAATGAACGCGGGTGATCAGAAAAAAACCTTTTCCCTTTAGTTTTCTAAAAAGTAAAATGCAGTGTAATCACTTATATTTTTTGCAGAGTCTACCCTACAACAGATCTACCACTATCTGGCCCCCGTTTTTGGCGGGGGGGTATATGAAAAAGCCGTGTACAGGGTGTTTGTCACCCTGTGGGGGTCCGCGTTTGGGCAGGGGCTGGCAAAGGGTTATTTTAGCCTTTAAAAAGGGAAAAATTTTTTTTTGGGGGTTGGTTTTGTAGGTGGGGTTTTTGTAAAAATCACTTTTCTGGTAGAAAATTTTTCCCCTGATCGGGGATGTTTTGGTTTAAAGTTTAAGGGGGGTTGTCATATGAAGGTGGAAGTTCTGAAAAGTAAATTTGTCATTGGTGATTTTTTTTCTGTACAGTGACTGTGAGGGGATTGGGGGGATCTAGTGGGAAAATGTGCAGAAATTAGTGACAGGAACACAAGGTTTTTCTCTGAAAAAAACATCCGCAGTTCACAATGAGGCGTGAAAAATGTCGTGTGAACCCAGCCCTACCCAGAAAAACACAAAGGGCCCGAGCCCCGGATGTTTTAGGACCCTAGCAACGCCCCTGGTCAGGGTTATTGTATGTTAAAACCATACTCAACATACACTGTCTGAGGACATACCGTTGTATGTCGAAAATATTGTATCCTAATGTCATTGTGACTTAAGGGAGCGCTGTATTTTGGTCCTGCACCCATAGCTGGCCTTGGGGTGTGGTCCTGGTGGTTTAGGCAACTAAACCAATGCTTATTTCTTGAAAGTAGGGATCCACAGCATGGGGCTGTTTTAACTAGTTTGTTGTTCGGGCAGTGTTATTTAAGCACTGTGTTACTGTACTTTTTGGCACTGTAAGGTACATCATACGGGTATGGTGTCAATCAAAGCTTATGGACAGGGCACCATCCAACCTAAGGCCAACCCTGCCTACACCAGCACTAATCATCTGATGACATGCCAAGTCATATTGGGTAACATGAATGAAACTTGGTGCTGACAGTTCTATATTGATATAGAGGAGTGTAGACAGCGACAGTATCTATGTACCTGTCGTATGTGCTCTCATAAATCTAGCGTGTGGCATGCCTTGCACAGCATAGCATATTGTCATTGATAATCTTTGGTGCATTCAAAAGTGCCGTGCCTGGCACAAGTTTTGGTGTACGATTGTTCATACATCTTTACAACAGAGCTACAAGAGTTTTTTGGCGCAGCATACAAACAAATAATGCCCCCAGCCCCGTTCATACATGTCGCCCTATGTGGTTTGCAGTAGCTGCATATGTTTTTTCAAGGGTGCAGAACGTTGTTACACAAAAACTGTTTTGGATGTAAACCCCTCTAACTCTTCATGCTACGTAGCTAGCTTTGATTTACTAGTGTTAAAGGGGGAAAATTTAATTTTTTAATTAGAAAATCTGTAGAAAAAAAAAAGGAAAAATAAGAGATTACCCAGGTTTAGAGAAACATTTATGTTTTATCCAGGAAACAGCGCCAACCCTGTCCACAGGTCATGTTTGGCATTGCAGCACAGTTCTATTTACGAAAGCATGCAGCTGTTTTTGTGAAAAAAAAAATTAGCCATGTTTTTTTCACTGTGAACATAAACAATTCGAACAATAAGTTGTATTATTGCTTACCAATAAAATGAGCATCCTGCCAAGATTTTGGTTCAGAAAAGTTTAATGAAGTAATTAGCCAGTTGCAGCACTGTTTGATCAAAAACTGTAAACTAAGAGTCCCAGGTTTTTCAAATTTTCCTTAGCAGTAATGCATTTCCAATATTCCTATATACCTTGAGGTTTTACTTAGTCTTTAGTGTGCCACTGTGATTGTTTAGATGTATGCTATTGCCTTTTCAGTGCACCTATGCTTATGTTTTCAAAGTATATTTTAGATGTGCACAGCCTATTACGTTTTGTAGTCTTTTTGGAGATGAAATCTCATTGGCTTGCTGGCACTCACCCGCCTCTTTTAACCAGTGCGGGGATAGTTCAATTGCAGGTTCCTATCACTCCTGGGGAAGTGCAGTCTGAATGGACTCCTAGCAAGGTAACATGTTTTAGTGTAGGGACTCACCTGCTCTGGGAACCCCTTGACGGGTTTTGGGAGGTGAGCTTAAACAATCTTTGATCAAAACTGTAAACTAAGAGTCCCAGGTTTTTCATATTTTCCTTAGCAGTAATGCATTTCCAATATTCCTATATACCTTGAGGTTTTACTTAGTCCGTAGTGTGCCACTGTGATTTGTATTAGAAAGGTATGCTATTGCCTTTTCAGTGTGCACCTATTGCTTACGTTTTTTAAAATATATTTTATATGTGCACAGCCTCATTACGTTTTGTAGTTGCAGCACTGTTAGCTCATCAATTGGAAAGAAGACGGCTATGTTCTCACATGCAGGTGCATGTGAGAACATAGGTGCACTCCAAGCAGATAAAAGATCTCTTATTTCCTCAACAAAGCAAAAAAAACAAAGCTATATATATATATATATGAATAAAGTCTTAAATGACCTGTCCCTACCTAATGAAAGCTAAGCTTTGCAGTGAGATAACTCCTTAAACATCACAATAGCTGTCTGAAACCTACCTCATTTCTCTGATGTGGGGGAGTTTGCTTATTCGAGGCTCCTTATACTAAGGAGCACATTGCACGATCTTTCATTCAGATTGCTTTGTCCTAGAGAGAGGTGTTACAGAATATCCAGGGCCTCTTTCAGTAAATCTCACCCCAGTTATTTTGCGGCGTAGCAGCCTGCTCCCTGCTCCGCAATGGACTCCGGGCGGCCGCAGGTAAGTGGTTTTTTTTTGTTTTGTTTTTTAAACCCTGTCTATGCCTGCCTATAGCCTGCCTAGAGGACCTATACCTGCCTATACCCTGGCCATACTTGCCTAGAGAACCTATATCTGCCTATACCCGGCCTATACTTGCCTAGAGAACCTATACCTGCCTATACCCTGCCTATACTTGTCTAGAGGACCTATACCTGCCTATACCCTGCCTATAACCTGCCTAGGGGGACCTATACCTGCCTATACCCTGCTTAGGGGACCTATACCTGCCTATAACCTGCCTATAGCCTGCCTAGGGGACCTATACCTGCCTATAGCCTGCCTAGGGGACCTATACCTGCCTATAACGACCTATACCTGCCTAGGATACCTATACCTGCCTATAGCCTGCCTATAACGCCAAAACCTGCTATCCCTGTTTTAGCCTGATAGGGGCCCCTATCCCATGCTATAGCCTGCCTGGGGGGGACCTATACCTGCCTATAACGCCCTATACCTGCCATAACCTGCCTAGGGGGCCCTATACTGCTATAACCTATACCGTAGGGGGCAATTACTCTTAAAACCCTCCTTGGGGACCTTACCTGCCTAAAAACGACCTATACCTCCTAAAACCTGCCTAGGGGGAACTAAAGCTGCCGTATCCCTAGGGGCTTTAAAACTGCCTATCCCAGCCTTACTGCCTTGGGGGACTTAAACTGTTACCCCTATATTGCGGGGGGACTTAAATCCCTATGAAATTTTTTATTGGTACTATTTTTTTTTAAATTCACCGTAGCCGCTCTTTTTTCCCCCCTAGGCTTATACTCAGTAAATAACCCTTCCCGGGTTTTGTGGAAAAAAGTACTGCCCGGCTTATACTCGGGTCGGCTTTTTACCGAGTTATGGGTAATAACTTTTTGTTTTAAAATTTTAAATAATTTTATTTTATAAGTTTGATTTTATTAAAATTATTTTTTAATTATTTTACGGGTTTAAAATTTTTTTGCCCAAATGGCAAATCTATCCACTTCCTCCTCAGGCTCAGGCAGCCCACACGTAGTTTTGCCCTTTTCGAGCAAAATTGCGCCTAGTTTTTGCCGAACCACTTTCAATTGTGTCTAATATTACGTTTGGTGCACCCCCAAGAACGCCACCAGAAGGCCCTATGTGAGCACATTAGAAAGTGTTGAGTCTTAGAACAAGTTCCTAACACATTCATTAGGCGCATTGACATTGCACCCGGGTCACTTGGGCACTTTTTCCCAAAAAAGGGGTTTTAAAAAAACCCGTATCATTCGCCCATTTAATCTAATTTTTCTCTAAGCGTTAAAAATTTTCCTGTGAGCAACCTTAAATTGTTTTCTGTACAATGGGTACACAAGGGGGGGGTCGTGAGAGTATGTCCACACGCCCCGAACTACATAACAAAATTTTAAAATTGGGTTTTCTTAAAGTTTTGCTGTTTTGCTCAAGAACATGAAATAATGATTGTATGCAGAAATTTTTGTGTGGGTTTTTCCACATGGCCCAGTGCCGTCATGTAACCCAACCTTGAGCTAAAAGTAGATGGAACAAAATCTTTTTTTCAATCAGGCAAGAAATAGACATAAAAGACATTTTCCACAATAAATTATGAAAAAAATTGTTCCTAATTTATTTTCCAAATGTGTCTATTTGCATTGTCCCACGTGTTTTTTTTAAATTTTTGGGAATGCTAGTAGTAAAATGTTGTAACGTGTTAGCCATAAAAGTAGTAGAAGATGAAGAAATAGGTGATCCTTTTTTTTAGGCTGAGTATATTTATGGTGAGTTTTTCGAGAGAACTAGCTCCCTTCTTCAGACATGGTGTATACACCAGTATACACCATGTCTAAAGAAGAGAGCTAGTACTCTCGAAAGCTCACCATCAAATATACCCAGTTAGCCTCAAAAAAGGTATCGCCTGTTTTCTTCACTCTTCTCATATTTGATTGTAAACCTACAGTCAGAATGTAGTGTTAACTATGAGGCCTGATTCAGATTTGTATGGGAGGTTCCATGGGAGTCCCCAGTGATGGAACCAGATCTTTTTTAATGGCAAACACCAACGGAACCCAAAGAACCCTACTGACTACAATGGGACTGTAGGGTTTCTGTCATGGTGTTAGGCCAAAACGCTTTCCCCTGATGACGCCAGTTAGTAGCGAAACATGTCAGGGTGGTCAGGGTTTTTAATTTGAGCGTCCCTTTGTCTGTCCTTAGAATCGCTGCAGAGATTTTCCTTTAGCTAGTTTTCAGTATTTAGCATTAAAGGGGTTGTCTCAATACAAAGATTTGCTTTCAAACATCTAGGGAACATAAATGAAGACGTTTTCCAAATATATTGCTTTGTTCATTTTTTGTTGTTGAGGGGCTACAAATGATTTTATTACCTCCTGAGAAATTTCAGGTTTCTCCAGTTACCGACATGTTTTTCAGTTTCTCCCTGCTGTTTATCTTTTTCTGATAGCAGAGATGAGGTCATCACACAGGTCACTGCACAGAATTGCTGGCGCCTGAGAGCTTGTGTGTTATCTGATCTCTCAGACAAAAGACACAAATTACTACTGTTTACTTAAGCTTTGAAGCTTTCTGGACAAAAGTCTGAATACCTGGAGCTCAAATGCCAATTACGAACAGCTTGACCAGGAAGTGACAGGATGCATGATGAAATAAATACTGCTTTGCTCTATGAAATAGTGAGATGAGACAACCCCTTTAATGCAGGTTAGTGCTCGAGATAGAACTTTATTGAATTCGGGAAGTCACTTTCCCTTTGTGTGTGTTAAGACAGGGAAAATGTATAGATGTATACTATAGTGTCCAAGCTAGTCATACATCTTTTAGTTAGCAAGTCACTTTATTACACCTATGAAGTAAAGGCATAGGGAGAGCAACAAGTCCAATGTAAAGTGCGCCTAAGTTGGTCTTATATCTATGGTCAGCAAGTTGCCTTACATAGTATTTTAAGAGGTTCTACAGAGACAGCGAGTAGGTACTATTGAAAAGGGAGCTATATTCTACTAATTAAAATGCTAGTAAGCAATCTATACTTCGGGATCTTGAAGCAATTGTGTATATAGGAGAATATATAGCTAGATTATCGAACTACTTATTAGCAGCTGTAGAATTTTGCATGCAATATTTCCTCAATAAAGTGTTGTATGTGTAAGATATCCAGCAGGATGAAGTTACATATAAAATGTGAAAGCCTTTATTGTGCTAAATCCAGGGGCGTCATGACAAGCAAAAATGAAGAAAACATGCGTTTCAAATACTGATGTTCTTAGTCACAGTACATCATTTTGACATAAAAAAAGAGCAGAATACTGCACAAATTTTTATAATTTGTAATTGAATTTGTGTTTGAGCAAATCCCGGAAGCAAAATACAAAACATTTTTAAAGGGTTTTTTCACTACAAGGGTTGCTTTTTATGTTAAAGATCTTGCAAAAAACAAGTCACTTTGTAATATATGTTCATTTTAAAATTTCCTACCTATTCTGAGATATCCCCTCTTGTATGGGCTGCATCAGCTCCTCAGGTCGCATACTACAGACCTGTTCGATTCTCCTGATAGGCTGCCACCGCTGGTCCCTTAGCTTCAGACCTTTGGGGTCCTCAAGCAGCTCGTCATGCAGGTCAGTAGAAGACAGTAAAGCTACTAAACAAGCCCCTGAATTCAAACATGTACTGAACAAACCAGGACTGAGGTAAGATGAATCCATGTAGTGAGACAACCCCTTTAATATCATGGGGCCCCATTTATGGCTAAATCCATCTGATGGAGCTTAATGCCAAAGGTCTATGATATGAAAGACTTCACCAAAGACTTTTGGGGAAAAAGAGGTTTATATTATAGTTACCTTTCAGCCAAACATATAGATCTTTAAGCAGTGAGAACCTCTATAATAAGCCAAATGAGGTGATCCAAATAAAAGGCCTACAAAGATCCAAAGGTTGTACCTTATGAATGATAGAAAGTCTTCTATTCTGAAAAGTTCCTTTAACTTTTGACATCCATTCATCCAAAGGTCTCCAAAGTTTTGGAACTTGCAGCCACTTGCAATCGTGTTGACCCACAACGATATAAAAAAGTCAAAAGCCTACTTCATACGGCTAGTGATATGACTCTTTTGTTCCCATGCAGATAAAAATTTGGGCCCAAAGCCCCCTGCTTCGGCAGGATAGGTGAAATTGAATAATATGGAAACCTTCCCCACTTTCATACAGCGAAAATTAAACTTTGTTCTTTTTTTTACACTCTTCTACAATTTTTTGATTCATTGCTTTGAGCGTCAGTGAAATTTTTCCCTTTGGGGCTGTTTCACATTATTTGATGAATTCTTTTTAGTTTATTTTTTGTTCATGCACAAGCCCATTGTATGAGACCCACATAAGGCTTCCATAGAGGTGTGACCATCACTTTTTTTTTTGTATAGAACAAACAGAAAAGCACTGAGATAAAGGGTTAATGTATAAATTTGGGGCAAAGATTAAAATGACCCCTTTAAGGCTCTTTGGGGCTATCTAAAAACAATTTTTAATGAGTAAATTTTCTTCACTTGAGTTTGACCTTAATAAATTCATATTCATGGTAAAAATTTAGGCGGGAGGATAACTTATCGATAAAATTAAAATATCCGGCTAAACTAATCATTCCCAAATAATACCCACCCGGGTCCCTCACGCAATGTCCTCTAATCTACTCCCCAGCCCTTGCCCCTACGACAAGGAAAAGTGCCAGGCTTTCCTGTCTGCTCGTCCCACCACCTGTTCTTCTGACCCTATTCCATCCCACCTCGTCCCGTCTATTTCTCCAGCTGTCCTCTCTCACCTTACTGCTATCTGAAAACCTCTCTCTCTCCACTGGATCTTTCCATCTTCCTTCAAACACGCCATCATAACACCTTTACTAAAAAAGCCCTCTCTGGACCCGTCCTGTGCTGATAACTACCGCCCAGTCTCTAACCTGCCCTACATCTCTAAACTCCTGGAACGCTTGGTCTACTCTCGCCTAATCCGCTAACTCTCTTTTGACCCGCTGCAATCAGGTTCCGCACCCACACTCCACGGAAACTGCCTAGTTAAGTCTCAAATGACCTCCTAACATCAAACTCTCTGGGTAACTACTCTTTGTTGCTTCTTTTGGATCTCTCTGCAGCATTTGACACTGTGGATCACCAACTTCTCCTCAGCAAGCCAGCACCATTTGGGCCCCAGGGCACCGCTCTCGCTTGGTTCTCATCTACCCTCTGACGCTCCCTTTAGTGTCCGTTTCTGGTTCGACCTCCTCTCCCTTCCTCTTTCTGTTGGGTTCCTCAGGGAAACAGTTCTAGGTCCTCTCCTCTTTTCATTGTACACAGCCCCCATTGGACAAACCATCAGTAGATTTGGCTTCCAGTACCACTCTAGCGGATGACACCCAATTAACCCTCCTCCCGTGACATCACTCTGCCTTGCTACAAAACACCAGTGATTTTCTGTCCGCTGTCTCTGACATCATGTCTCTCTCCAACTGAAACTAAACCTCACTAAGACTGAACTTCTTGTCTTTCCACCATCTACTAACCAACCCCCCCCTGCTATTTCTGTTTCTGTATGTGGTACCACCATTTCTCCTAGGCAGCAGGGGAAACCCCCTAGGGGTTTTATTGGATTCTGATCTGACCTTCTCCCCATATATCCAATCCCTTGTCCCCCTCCTGTCACCTGCACCTCAAGAATATCTCCAAAATCCCCATTTCTCACTGTGGAAACGACTCAAACTCTCATTACTGCTCTTAAATTTTTTCTCTCTTGACTACTGCAACCTTGCTTATCGTCTCCCTCTCTGCAAACTCTCCCCTCTCCAATCTGTCCAAATGCAGCAGCCAGGGTGTCTTTCTCTCCAGCCGCTATACGATTTCCTCTACTACCCTGTGTCAGTCACTGACTGGTTGTCCATCCATACAGGTATAGTATAAACTCACACTCTCACCCATAAAGCTCTCCACAGCGCTGCTCCCTCCCACATCTCCTCCCTAGTCTCTGTCTACCGCCCCTAACCCGTGCTCTCCGCTCTGCTGATGATATCAACTACATTCCTCAATCATCAACCCCCATCCCGCCTAAAGATTTTTACACGGCCCGGACCAATTCCTGGAATTGCTACCGCGGGGGGATCAGGCACATTACCCCCCCAAAACC